>JAPYZL010083557.1:0-42005 GCA_030522825.1 Platygaster orseoliae
TATTCCAAATCACTACTATAAATATGACTAGAAATCCACAATGTCCTGGCTTCACAGTGAACTGCACGGTAAAATTTAACGGAAATTTCTTTCCGTGTAAAAAGCTAGACGATAAATATGTTGAAATTATTGCTCGTGGATTATCACGTCAAAGTTCTAAAGTGATGCAACAAAACCGATTGTTATACGATCTTTAAGTGCTTTAGATTTTAGACTCATAGTTTTTTTTCGATTTACTTTTACTATCTTCTAATTGTAAGTTTGATAAATTTCATGATATTTCATGTTACTTGCGCAAACGGAAAATACGTTGCAATATTGGAATGATAGTAAGAAATAAAATTATCAATGAATAATGTTATTGCGTAACTTGAATATTCATCATTTTACAGAACTTAGCGATAAATTTGGTCAATGTTGTAAGACTGCGTTAGATGTTGTGATGAGGTTCATGAATTACTATCATTGCCTGCTGAAAATCTACCATTACAATATTTTAGGAATATTTTAATCACAACAATTTTGTTTTCATTTGTATGTGTTCTTATCGAGGTTTTTTAGTCATATAAAACTACGTTTGACATGCACTGAAACAATAGTTGAAAAAATTTCGTAATTTATCTTTAATTAAAATTTTTACAGTGTCGAAAAGGAAATTATCATAAAGTTTACAACGTTGAAAAATCACACGAGAATGATTTTTTCTGAGATTTACCATCAATGATTTAGAACATCAAAATAGCGAATTCAGGTAAGCCCTTACAAATCGTCAACAAAAAAAATTTATTTGATCATCGACGATGGAAATGGTCGTTTTAAAAAAAGGTCGAACTTTGAAGATAATTGTAATAAAAATTTTTCTTATAAAATTTTATTTCCTGTAGAAATGTTTATAAAAAATTTTCTTCATGAAAATTCCAATTCATAAGAAATGTATGGGGTTTAAATATTTTCTTAAAAAAAATTTGAAATTTCTCATAAAAGTGTCACTGGTTTTTATACAAAATTTTTTTCTTAGCAGAACTTTTTGTGGACGACCTTATAATAAATTGCAAATTGTTATAAGAATTTTGCCATTTCTCATAAGAATAAAAATCACTAGTGTATAAACATGTTTAGAAAATTCCTTGTTAGGGGCTTCATCGAATTTGTTTTTTCAAAGTTTCACATTATTTTTGGTAAATCTCAAAAAAATTTTCGTGTGATTTTTCAGCGTTGTAAACTTAATGAACATGATAATGAAATATCTGTTCAATTTATTTTAAAAGTTAAAAATTTGATATAAAATTTTGAAATCACTGTTAAAAATATTAGGAAAACGATTGACATTGATTGTAAAATACTTTTTTACATAAAAGTACGTAAGCGATTAGTTATCTTGAGAAATCTTATGTTACTGAAAATGATGAAAGTGAATGTAGCTCATTCCTGAGAACTTGTTTTAGATACTTAGTACAATGGCGATTTTATTATTCATTTCAATGCTGCAATTACTTACAGATTAAATAACTCTATCACTTTCTTATGAAAAAACATTATTAGCCTTGGGGGGGGGGGGGGGGTTAATGATGTGATAATTCATTCATGGAAATTGATTAATATTCGCTTTTTCAGGAGTGGTTAATGTATGTTATGGAAGTATTTATTCATAGTATAAATTCAGGCAAAGCTGTGTTGTTGATCGATTTTATTTTATTACGTTTGAATTTTTGAAAAAAAAACTTTATTTATTTTTCAACTAATGTTAACTGAGTTTCTGATCATCTTCAGATCTTGTAATACGATCAGTTTAATCATAGTACTTTTATATTATCAAATTGAAAAAAAGGAAAAAAACAACGAAAATGTAACTTACAAAACTCGTTGGAATTTCAGAAACTTCAGCTGATTTAGACAAATTTTCATGTGTTTTGATTATATTTAAAAATTTTTACGATCCTCATTGTAACGTATTGTTCTTTCGACAAATTTTTGCTTTAATTCATGAAAATATGTACATATAAAGACCGAAAATATGACGAGAAATACAGAGTTTAGTCATAATTCGATTAAATAATTTAAAAATTTTTGTTTTTCGAACAATTTGATTTCCGATACTGTTTTTGGAGGATTCCTTGATTAGTTATTTTTCACTGTAATTCCAATGACGAGGGAATTCTAACAAGATTCCTAAATTCAAATGAATATGGAAAAAATTTCTGAATATTAGTTAATTTCTCAAAAATAACACGTGTTCCGAAATCCGGGAAAAGTGTCTAACTTTTGAAAAAACTGCTCAACATTTTTAGCGAGCATTCGTTGAAATTCACAAAAAAGAACTTTTCAAACGACGATAACGCGTATAAGTCAAACTTCAAATCTTACAAGTTGATTTTCGTACGTGGCATCAATAATGGATACGATGACGAATGTTCGGAAAATTCCTATAAGCACCGAAATCGTTTTATGAAATTCCTTGTTAAATAACAATAAGTATAATTATATTTCTGCCTGATAGCGTTCGAAATCAACAGATCTCTTTGTAGAAATACTATATCTTTCATGAGGTCATCGAAAAATGAGCAATTGAAACAAGATTTTTGAAATAGGTTTAAGCTAAGTGTCCATTGTTCTTGATGATGTGTAATGAAATATCGATTAATTTGACAAAAAACAAGGTGATTACTAGACAAATAAAACGATTGATTAGATATTCATACTGACTTGTAAGTTCTCAAAATTGAGCGGAAAATTCTCAATAGTTGTACATTGCTATAAGAATATTGGATTTCGACTATTACATAACTATTTTTTTAATGTAGGTACAAGAAAATTTTTCTAGCTACGAAATGGAGAAAAAAAAGATAGAGATATTTAGATTTTTTTTTGGTGCCTGAAGTTCAAATGATAATGAAATGAACGAGAACAGAAAAAATTATTTTTGTTTTTCCACCTAGAAATATAGTTACATTGTATGAAATTCGTTAAATAATGAAATAAATTTATTAATACAGCTATGAAAGGCAATGGAAACCATTTTTTCTGTTTTCATTACTATGAAACGTTCGGCATTTCAGAGCAATATACTTTCTTTTTATGTCTTTATTTTCATATAAATATTATCATATGATAATTCAAACATTTTTTTTCACGTATAAAAAAGCTTGCTGTTTCAGGAAAAAGATGTACTGCTTTAACACAAGTTAACGGAACGAATTTTTTTAGCAGCAGTAGCTTATTTTTTTGTTACCTTAACAAATCTTTTTTGCTACCAGAGCGCAATCATTATGCATAAAATTACATTGCATAGTAATTGAACTATGGCAGTAAAAAAGATTTGCTGAGGCAACAAAAAAATAAGCTACTGCTGCAAAAAAAATTGTGTTACGTCAAGTTGTGTTAAAACAGCAAATATTTTTGCTTATACAGCAAATAGTTTTTTTTTCTGTTTATGAGAAAAGTCATGCTGCTTGAAAATAGAGGAAAGAAAGAGATAAAAATAGATGCGATGCCGTAGATAAAACGTATGACGCCCCGTGGCGAGGCGGCAATTACCCCCCGGGGCGCTGGTCGTCGAATTAATAAGCGATGATTTTCTAGAATGGCTCATTGAATGGCGTCCGTGTCAAATATCTCCCAACACCATCGCACCTTTCGCTCGTTTAGTGTTCGCTCTTGACTTGGACTTGCTCGTTCCTCTCTCTTATATCTTATGAATACTGTAGGGTTATGGATATTTTTCAAAATATTGCATTTTATATAAATCTATATATTTTTATACAAACTTCTGAATTCCATTTATCAAAAGAAATATATATATATATATATTTGATTATTTCATACTTTGCAAAGATTTGAAAAGTCACATTAAAAAAGTAATTTAAATGGTTGAAACAAGCGTTTGGTAGTTATTTTACCAACCAAATATTCATTCGACTTAAATAAATTTTTAGTTTTGGCAAATAAATTAAAGTTAACAGAAACATAAATTTTTTTGACTGGAACTTTAAACTGTGTCATTCTTTAACAATGAAAAAACCTATTCAAATTTAAAATATCATGAAACAAAATTCAGTTTATTTTTACACTCAAACAAATTTTTCTCTGCTCTTGCAATTTTTTTTCGCTACAACAATAACCGTGATTTTATTTAAATGAATGCAATTTGTAGTTTGTTGTAAAATTTGTTATCTTTCGAGGAATCAGTAATGGAAGAATTTTTTAAGAACAGAATCGGTTAGCTTTAGAAGAGAATCTTATGACTAATTCCCTGGAGATAACATTATCACGCTGATTTGGACCTACAGTTTCACATAAATATTTCTAGAAATAAGTACGACTTACGCCATGCGAATCCCTATATATACGAAACAGGAAGATAAGATACTGGGAAATGTATTTCAAAAATAGTCGTTACGATTGAGCTCTCGATTAATGGGCAAAACGCGAATAACAGAATTCTACATTTTTTCAAGATGAATAATATGCAAAAATGTTATGAGATGAATTTGATAAGGATTTATCTATTTGGGTTCCAACAATAAGTATACACCTACTAACCCTTTTTTTCTTATAATACTTAAATACTAATTTTTATGAAATATTCATGCTGATTTTTTTGCGGTTACATCAATTAAATCGTATTCACTGCAAATAAGTAGTGTTTGCGCATTCTCTCAAATTTTAACTATTTTTAGAAAATATGGTAATCATGATTCCATATTATAGGAGTTCAATAAAAAATCTGTAAAATGTGTCACTATCCAAAATTCGATTATTTCATAAATTCAAACGACACTTTTAACACAACGCGATGACGATTGGCATAAAAATAACTAATAAGTACCTTAAGTTAATAAAATTAGATTGATTGTTGAGAGTATCCGCAAATACTAAAAATAACGAATACAGATTGTAAAAAATTATTTATAAAAATATTATTGACGAATAATGCAATAAAAAAAAATTTACAATCATTCTTAATGTAAAATCATTTTAATTATAAAAATAATTCTTACTATTATTGCTCAGTGATTCAAATTAAAAAATTTTTTATACAGATTTTTTTATTAAATTTACTGCCGAGTAAAAGATTCGAAAAAAATTAAGAAATAAACGAATGAAAAATAGATGTAGGTATTATTTCAATTATTGAATAATGAAAATAGTTGTTTGAAAAGATTTGCTACCTTAAAATTTGGATAGAGAATTGAAAATTTATTGTTTTTTTTTGTTTATGAGAATAAATAGTCAATTCGCATCAGTAAATGGAGTTAACTATAAGCTGAGAAAAAAACGGAATTTTTCATCACGTAAAAATTACAAATTGAAACTTTATTGTTAAATGCTCATTCATTTAAAAAAACAAAAATTTTGTTTCAATGACTGAAAAATTGAACGAAAAGCTCTCTGCAATGAAAAATGTTTAAGTTATAGGCGTTAAATTGATATCGTTATGGAAGGTGATAATAAAAGAGATGAATCAGTCTTAGCGTATGAAAAAGTTTGATCTTTCGTAAACAGTTATCATAATATCTGTTATAAAAAAATGTTTGCAAAATCTCGAAATAACGATTTTTCGATTATTTTGGGTTTCCCATTTTTTTATTCCTTGAACTCATCACTAAGATTCAATTTGATTGTCTCATTTTTATCATTTTCTTTGACCTCTTATTCTGTAGTAAAAAAATAGTCATTAAAAATTCATGAAATGCAAAACTCGAAATACATAATGGATTTTTATTTACAAAGATTAAAATTTTTTAATATAATACAAACTTAAACGCTTCAACTTTTTTTTAATAATACGATATTAGTTTAAACAACTCATTTAAATGCAGCAATTGAATGCATGAGAATTATGATATCACACTGTTAAAAATTATCTTAAATTTCATACACTATCTATTCAAAATGTATTAAAATGTACTTGATATATCATTAGCCAGCTATTTGAAACGTACGTTAGGTAAACATGTTTAAAAAATGTATAATTTAGAGACACCTACTTAAGTTTAATGCACTTTCCATAACTGACATATTCAAATGTACCTGCAGTTTTATAAGCTAGATATTTGAAACGTGACTAAAATACACATCTATCAAATGTGTATTACCTTGAGAAACCTACTTGAATTTTATACTTTTTTCACACATAGCATTTTAAATTTATCATAGATTTCATGCAACCAGTATCTTAAAAAAAAAAATTCAGTCTCTGTTACATACATGAAATGAATGTAAAAGCAAATTTAATTAAAATATTTTTGTATGATTATGATACATCAGTGTAATAAATTTAATTCACAATTATGAATTACAGTGATGTCACAGATTTAATGTAAATATGTATTCATTTCATGTATGATTTCAAACACACATAATGTATTAAATTTAAGACACCCGTATATTAAAGTTATATAAGCGTAATATATTTTGTATACTTTGAATGCATTATCAATACAGGGTATATATGTAATTGGCGTTATACAATTTTTCTTAAATTAAAGACAAAAATTTTTAACAGTGCAGTTATTATCAAGATATATGTTAGTAAATTTTGTGAAAAAAAAGGATTTGAATGTTTCTGAAACTTTCATCCATGAAATTTATATTTTGAAATTTCAAAAACTTAAAATACAATAAAATTTATGGAACAACATGAATATTTTCAGTATATTAAATATTTGCAATATGAATTATGAAACTGCCATTAAAAATTTCAAACTTGAAATAATAATTTTTAAATAAAAGGCAATACCGAAAATAAACGTAGATATCATTTTTTCTGAATTCTTTTAAAAAAGAAGAATAAAAATTTATTGAACTTTTAATTTTTTTTTCTCAAATTTTTTAATACGTCGACAATGATTCATCTCTTCTATTTATTATTTTCCTAAATGAAATCACTGAAATGCCTAAATAACATATAAAATAAATATGTAATGTAATGTAAATATGTGATGTATGTAAATATTAAATAAAATTATATTACAAAATAATTTCCTTAATAATTCATCATGAATGAATTCAAATAATTATTCAATCGAATTCAATATATTTTAGTGATTTAATGAATATAAATGATATTAAAAAAATAATAATGAAATGAAATGTTCGAACACTTATATAATATAATATTTAAATAGCAAAGCAAAATTTACAGTGAAATAATTAATATAAACATAATTTATAGTATAATTTATTGAATAATACATATTTTAGGAATTACATGAACAAAATAATAACTTATATTCAATATATTGAAACGATAAATATGCTAAACATAAATTAACAATAATATCAAAATACTAATATAAATTAATATTCAAATAGCAATATCAAAATCCCTATGACTCAAAGGCGCGAAAACGTACAGAAAGTTACGAGAATCGGCCTGCGAACACGAATAAGAGAGCCAGGCAGACGATTTTTTTACCAGATAGAGCTTTTCTTATTGCCTCAAGTCCCCCCCCCCTTCACCCCTCATGCCCAACATGCTCGTATTCCCCGAAAGCAATAAAAGGCCATTCCCATGTACAGGGTCACTGGCGAGTGTGTGGCGTGTTGTCCGAGAGCTGGGACAGTGCGGCTTTGAAAAGCTCGCGAATCGAGCCGCAAGTCGTCGAACAAATGCGTCGAGCGATAACCATACGGGGGTGAGGGGGCAGCAGAAGAGGGGGTTCGAAACCGCTCGGTGGTTTCAACCCCTCAGACGATGAGACAAGTGATACCGTCGCGAACGATAAGGCTACGTTTTCCTCCCTCGGCTCCTTATCCCGTTTTCCATCCGCTGCTTCTGACTTTTCGCGATTATCTCGAGACAACCTTTGGTCACGAGAAGAAAAAAAGGCGAAAAGCGCGAATTAATTTCAGTAATATAGGTATGTAACTTGACTGATAGTGTAGGAAATTTTTGTAGGGAGATATACTACAAAACCGATTTGGTTGACTCAAACAAATTTTTGGTTGTTACTTGGCCTACGAAATGTTTGATTCATTGAAATAAATTTTTTGTTCAGATAAAGAAATTTTATTACTTTTACAAATTTTGGTTTAGTAAAAAAAATGCAAGTTCCTGCAAAATTGAGTTCGTTTGTCCAAACTAAAAATATTTTACTGTCAAAAAAATGTGTTTACGGAAAATTTGAAATATATCTCAATATCGTAAAATTGAAATTTTATTAGAAAAAACAATATAAATGAATTCAAAAAACGAGAATTTGAGTAGATTTTTCAATTTTTAGACACATCTAGAAACATTTTCTACAAACACATTCTTATATTTCAAGTTTTATTTTTCACTAATGTCTGTCATTCTCGAAATTCATTAGGAAAAAAATGACTTAAATTGGGATTCCAGCTTCGTTTAATTTCAGTGAAAAATTAGAAAAATTTTAATCTTAGCAAAAAAAATATAAACCCGAAATTGAGACATGATTCACCAATCGCGAATATTTTGAGGTACTGTTAAAGAAAAATGTATTGAATTTCGATCTGATAAGAAAATTGTTTCACTCATTTTCATCGTAAAGAACGTGGTGAACTTTCAAAATAGAAACTTTAATATTACATACTTAAAAAAATGAATACTTTTGTTAAAAATTCCAATATTTTTCTGAAGAATATATAAACAAAAACGATTCTCTCAAACCTGAAAGATAGAATTTTCTGAAATTAGGGATACAACTAGCGATTCAAAAAGTGAAGAAACAACACTAAACCACATGATAAAAATGTGAAAAGTATATCTGCAAATCTGAAAAATTAATACTTTAAACTTGTAGATCGTTTAAAACTATTGTTAGTAGAATTAATTGCGCCGTACGAACTTTTTTGATGACTAACAAATCAGATGCCCATACACCATGCAATATTTCGCAGTAAAATTGCAATGAATGCGCAACATTAAATTAATCAGTTTCAAATGGCGAATGAATACAATTTTCAACAAAAAAATTCAAAATTTCAAAAAAATAAAATACTCAGTCCGACAAACCCCTTCCAAAAATTTTGCGAATTGCCAGATTTACATCCAAAGATCCCTTAAAATGTAAAAACCATTGGCAAAAGAAAAAATATAAAAGGCCGAGAAAATGACGCAGAGTGGTTCAGCCTACATTTATCTCGGCTGCGATAAACGCACTCGCGACGCATTGCTCGAACATCAAAGCCATGTGTCGTGCCCACTTATCGGTGCTTATCACGTGCGCCTCGGGAGGAGGAAAAAGTCGGCCGCGAATGTGTCGCGAACTCTCCGAGTTGCAGGTAGATAAAGGGGATTCCGATAAGTTAATCGAGCCCAGTATGTGAAAAATGACAAAGGATGCACTCGCTGTCAGCGCAAACGTGATGATACCTGACGCGATTTGGGGCCTTATCAACGTAATTAGAATGCGATTACGACCGCGAGACGCGAGGTGCAGGAAAAATAAAGACAAAGAAAGCCTTCAAACCAGCGAACGGCACGATCGCGATACAGCCGCGCATTCATTTTCACCCAACGAGCGGCCATCAAAACGCACGTCGCATCGAGATGTTATTCGCGAGTGGATTCCGAAACTTTGTGCTTTTATATCAAAACTTTCGAGACGGAATCTTATCAACATTCATAAAATTCCATCCTTTGTTGTTTGCGAAAACTCACTTAATGCACAGATTGATAAACAATCATTTTCAGCCAATTGACGATCGATTTACATAGTGGGGCGGAGACTTCTGGCAATAATTGAAAAGAATCAAAGAAATTCAAAAAAGATGAATTCTAGAATGAACGGTGTGAACTTTATGTTTTTAATCCAAGTCTTGGTAATTCCCTTTTTCATCCAGCCTTGTATGGGTTTCCTCTTCTCTCGGTTCTCGCGCTTTTTTTCTCCCCCTTTTTCTTCTTCTTCCTCTTCTAGTTTAGTCTGTACATGAGTACATGCGTGTTTACTTTGCTTTACAACGGACAGGTCACAGCGCTTTAACTGATAACGGTGGACGGGATCCTTGACTGTGACTTTCAAGCTTGCGATTCGTTCGGAGAGAAAAAGTGGGAGGGGGTTGTCGTCGTTTTGTTAAGAGATTACAGTGATTTCGAACATTTATCGTTAGAAACAGAAACGGAATTTGAAGTATTATTTCAAAAAGTTATTTCAAGCTTTTAAATTTCTTATCAGGTTTGAGATTTTTAGAAACTGTGATATTGCAGATTTTTACTTTTTGTAATACACATGTTCAGTTTTGTATACTTTCGCGTAGAAGTATTTGAATACTTTGTTTTAAGTGTATATTTTTTTTTAATTTCTGTCCACATTTTTAGAATTCGAAGCTTCAGAGTTCAAGTTTCTTAGAATTGAAACATTTTCCTGAGTTTTCCCGAGTCGAAATTTCATATTGAATTTCAATTACATTCAAAGTCATTATTCGTGATTTTCAGAAGAAAATATTAAAAACCATTGATTTCGACTTCCTTCACCGACAAAGTTACTGATGTGAAATGTGTTTTTTGTATTTTAGCTTTATTTCATCTTCAAATCGTGTTCTCCAATTTTGTTACATATTTAATGTACCCTTAATAGATGTTGTAGTGTTATTTAAAAATGAGTCTGAGTTTAACGCTTACGACTATTTTTTCACAATTTGAATAATTTTTAATTTTTAATAAGTTAGAGCTATGTTCATAACTTCTTTTTATGTACGTTTCTCAGTTTTCATTATTTATTTCATCATGCAGTAAATTTGATAAAAAATTTTCATCTTCAAATTTTTAAATGAGAAACACTGCACGAGAATGATGAGAAAACAAATCATTTTTTACACAAATTTATAGGAATACAGTCCATAAGTATTGTGTTACAAAATATGCAAAATTTTCAGATTTCCTGTATCTAAAATTTCGAAATTCTTAATTTACCTGATTCTGAAATTTCAAAAGTCTCACCAATTGCATAATTATTGTTGTACTATAGAATTATTGTCTTTTACTTTGATTTTGTAGAAAATTTAAATAATAAAATCGCCACAAAACTTTATTAACATTAAAAATTAAAAACGATTGATTGGTCAATATTATTAAAGTGAGTTTTCCATTAGCATAATAATTAAAGAATAAAATTATTTAAATAATAAAACGAAGATTTTTGATTATTCTTTATTTTCTAATTTATTTCAAAATTTTATTGATAATCCCAATGATTTTAACCGATTTTCAAATTCAAATCTTGGTAGCGAAAATGAGTGAAAATTAAATAAGGTGAAATCAATTCGGGCTTCAAATTCATTTCACTTGTAAAATAAGAATAAACGCTAATAACTGCATATTTTGAAATCAAAATGAAGTTGAAAATATATTCAAAGAAGTTGAAATGAATACGAGCATTCCACTCGTGTTAATTGTTTTATTAATAATTGGGTTAATACAATTTTTCGAATTCATACATATTCTACGTTATGCTAGCTAGACATTTATAATTATGATTTTTCTGAAACCAAGATTACTGCTATATTTGAGTTAGTAAAATTAATAAGAGTCCTGAATTCTATATAAATTTGAAAACTAACAGAAAACCATTCGTTACGTCCTGTAGATTTCAGTAATTGCATTTTTCATTTTTTTTTTACTTATTTTAATTCTTTTTTTTTTTTTTGATTGATTATTTTTATTTCTGAAACTTATTGTTATTAATTCATCAAATTATTTTGTTGTTGCTTGCATTTTCATTGATTTCAAAGTTCTTTTTCTTATTCCTTTTCATTTTTTTATAAATTAAGAATTTATTATATTTTTATTTATTTTATTATAACCTAATTCCGGGAGTGGTTTGAACACTTATTCCCCCCTCTGCCTACGGCCCTGACATAAATACACTGACTGCATGATTTTCGTTTATTATTTTTCTTAGAATAAATAAACTCTTGGCCGTTTCTATTGATTTGAAGACAAAGTATACATTACGTCAAAAGGGTCAAAATATTTACGAAAAGTCGCAGATAGTTAAAATATTCATTTATGTATTTCCAAATATGCCCAAAATATTTTATTAAATACTTATTATCTACCTAAATATTTCGGTTCGCCCTACTCATGACAAAGTTGATCCACTTCAACATTAATCGAACCCAACTTAACCCAGAAATTATCGTAAAACCCCGAAATCGGAAAAATCTAGAAAAACGAGTAGCAGGGTTATTTACGGTATCAGCGTCGATCGGACGGGACGATGAGTAACGCGAAAGGCCCCCGGGGCCCACGGTAGCAAGGTGGGCATTATCTGCAATGTCCTTTATTCCGCGCAGACGCTACGAAAGCACGAATAATCTTGCCCTAGCGAGCGGGGGACAAGTATCGTGCCGCTGATCTCGCCTAGTTAGCCCTTCTCCGTTCAGCAGGCTTCTTGGTGCGGGCTGCTCTCTTTCGTGGACGCGGCACTATACTGCTTCTGTCCTTCCTCGCCGCCTTGTAAATATAAAGAGAGCTGCTGCTGCGGGGCGGTAAGTGGACAGGCGGCGAACGCGCGCGGAAAAGAGGGCAATCAAGGAAGGGGCTCACGAAGGGCGAGCCTACAAATTGCTACACCGCATTGTGGTGTCACTCCAGCATCCGCGACACAGCTCCGGCATCGCCGGAATGGTGTCCGCTGATTTCTCTCCTTTAATCCCCTTCCTTACTCAATTCCGGACCTTTCCTTCGTTCTCTAAACCTTAATCAGTGATTTTCAAAACATTTTTCTTCACTGCTTTGATTCACAACAATTGAGCTTCTGGAAATCCGTGCATAGAAAGAAATATTCAGTAAAATATGGACTGACCAAAATTTTGTTTATTTCAATTACAGGTTTTACTTACTGTAGTTGAAACAAAGAAAAACTTTGGTTGGTCCATATTTTACTAAATGAGTGATTGCTGTAACCAAACATTAAGTTGAAGTTGAAGTTGAATTAAGCTAAGTTGAATTTGTTTCTCTGAACTAGAAATATTTCGCAGTCAAAAAAGTTTTATTTGTCTGAAATTTATTCAAGTGAAGCAATTGAGCCAATTAAATTGGTTTTTCAGCGTGGTCAATGTAATGAAGAAATTCCATTCGAATGAAAAACCTGATTTTCATGAACCGCAAGATAAATCTTCTTCTACGATGTATCAGAGTCATATTAATCTGAGTTCTTGGCAGAAGCCGAGGAGTTGTGCCGGAGCTTTATAGAAATCTTCCAAGCGCGTGCTCTTTTCGTGAAAAATTAATCATCACGGAGAGAAAAGTTCAGCTCGGGAGGATGGCGATTAACCGAGTTTTTCCAATAGCGACGTCTTGGTTGCGCGATGAAAGCAAGTGATAACGGATTAATCGGCTTTTGTACGTTGAGACCTAACTACGATTTCTTGATATCAGGCTATCGGATCGCGCGAAAAACGGGACTTATTTGAGGGGAAGGTGATCTCGAGGCAAAACAATGATAGGGATGAAATATATTGCTATGTTTGGTCTACGTTGCTGGAAATGGAACTGTTTAACTGTTTTTGGTGACTCGTATTCGATTAGAATATAGTTCACAAGCAGACTATGTAAAGGTGTTTTCGACTTGATTTTGTTCACAGCAAAAACTAACATTAGCATCATGAATGTACAGAAAATAGAGGTCTTGGAAAAGTTGATGATTTTATCAGATTTGATTAGGTTATCACACCGAAGGAAATATATTTTTTGCTACAAATGCATAATCACTATGTAATGGAACTTTCCGTATGTATCATTATTGTGCTCTGGAAACAAAAAAATAAGCTATTGCTGCAAAAATAATTCGTTCTGTCAAGTTGTGTTGAAACAACACATCTTTTTGCTGCTACAGCAAATCCTTTTTTTTCGTGTAAGTTTTTATGGCATTTGTGTTTATTTTTTTCGCATTCATTAAACTGATTGAAGCTGATTTTAAAATAATTCTGAACACCATGTGACTTCTTATCGAATAACACAACTAATTATAAAATGTTCGGATTGCGCTTTGAAGCAATGCGTTGAAACCCGCATATCGATGTTTCTGGATATATCGCCCATCCCTTATGGACTGACCATCCCCCTCCCCCCCCCCATTCCTATGCGCACATATACACTAAACATTTATCCACGTGCTCCAAGAGCGCCGAAAAATGCCAGGGCTTGGAACAAAAGCGGCGCAAGTCCTCCGAAAGTTAAAAGAGAATCCATCCATAAATAAGTGCCGGGAAAAGAGAGTTCGCCTCGGCAAAGTCTCGGATCGGCGCGCGATCTCCAACGGAATAATAATGCGGGTACAATAAAACCGAGTGACCGGCTCCTCCCTCGGAGATAAAAAAAAAGAAAAGGAGAAAAAAGGGTAAGGAAAGATGGAGAAAGAGAGAACGCACCCCACATAATACATATCCCCCCGTGCTGCAAGCAGAGATGAAAAGATCAAACACTGGAAATTACAGCATTGTGAACATTCCTCTTGTTCCCTCCTCTTATTCGCCACCAATAATGCCGTCTCACCGCCACGACCCTCGCGAGCCTTGTTTGCCTGCATAAGGTATCACGGACCTTATCAAACCCGGATCACGTGCATATTGCATTCGAGCTGCGAGGAAACGCGGCGGCTGTACAGTTATTGATATTTCGGAAAATATCGGATTCGATAGGTATTGATATTTATTCAACGCCGTGAAGTAATGGCTCGTTTCTCCCACGCTTGTAACTAATAAAACTCGCATTTCTTCACGTTGTTGAATAAAATATGATCCTTGACTAATGTAGAAAAGTTTTTTTAATTCATCTGATTACAACGCTCGCCTTCGGCTCGCGTTGCAACCTTCGGACTCGTTAAAAAAACTTTTCCACACTAGTTAAGGAATATACTATTATTTAATATCGATACTTGCTTTCGATATGTCAGAATGATATATAAATGTTTCGATTCATTTTTAACAAATTTATGTACGTGATTTATTTACGGAAAAAAATATGGTTGTCACAACTTTGTAAATAGTAACATTTGCCCCAACTATTTTCACGGTGTAGACAAGCTCATTTGTGGTTGGTGCAACCACATTCAAAGTAACTAAAAGCTTCACAAAAATTTCAGTGACTTTTAATCTTGTTGCACTAACCACAAATGAGGTTGTCTACACCATGAAAATAGTTAAGGCAAACGTTACTATTTATGAGGTTGTAGCAACCACATTGTTTTTTCCGTGTTCTTAGGTCTGAATGTTTATCATGTTTAGTAAATTTAGTAAATAAATAGGAGTATTATCGTTGTTGAATCAGTTTGGAAAATTAGAATCACCTCTTTTTCTCAAACTGCAAATATCTTTTCATTTACGCGAGAAAAAAAATGATTTGTTGTTGATTGATACCGAAATTGTGAATTTTATTTTTCTAAATGTGATTTTGGAAGTTTTTCGTATTTTATATAAATACTTTCGTAGGCTTGAAATCGGGTTCGGTATGAAGCAATAGAATATCAACAACTCTTAATAATGTTTTTGAAAAAACTTTTTGTAATTTAAGAACCACCTCCCCCACATTCCTTGTCTTTTTCTTAAACGTCACAAAAATACAACTTAAAGAAGAAGGAAAAATTTTATTGATTAATTTTTTTTTTGGTTATTTTTAATATTTTTTGTATTTTAAATATTAGTTTTTTAATATTTTCACAGTAGCGTATATATAAAAATATTTGAATAATAAAAATGAAAGTATTCTAAAATAGTTTTTCATTTCAGAGTTTCTTCGAGCTAAGTATTTCAATCACAAGAATTCATAGAATTCTATGAGAATGAGAAAAGTTCAAAAAAGATATTATTGCAGAATACAAAACTCAGGTACCTTTTTTCTTAGACATTGCTTTTCAGAATAAATATAACGAATACATTTTCAATATTTTATAAAATCAAAAACAGTTTTATGTATACTAATACTATATTATTTATATAATTTGAATTTAAATAACAAATATGAATTTATTCAAAATAAAATCAGTGTTGAACAGTAATATAGAAAAATTCAACCAAATAACCATTATAATGTGAAAACAAAATTTGAAAACAAATTTCCACAAAAATCGTTTTGAAAAATAATCTAAAAAAAAAATTTTTTTATTATAATACTAGATCTATTAACATATAATAGTAGTATAAAGTTCAAAAAACTCGAATCATTTCCTTAATTGTATATTCTTGTTTTTTGTACTTTTTCACATTACTAAAAAATTTGCCTAGTATTCAGTATTGATCATAACACTTTTATCTTTTGCATATTTACTTCGTTTGTCTTAGCTTCTTGTTTGCTACATTTTTACGTATAGTTTTCTATGATTTCGAATGATTTAATACTGATCATCATTGGTACAACGTTATTTCCATACATATTCGTATATTGCCGTTTTCACTGTATTTTTTCGATTATTTTTATTCAAATTTGCAGTGTTTTGAATTTTGAATGCTTCTTGTAGTTTTTTTTTTGACTTGAGTGCAGTTTTTTTCGTATATGAATATTTTTCTGCAGCTAGTAGTACAATGAAGTGGTAAGAAGGATGTTGTATAATTTTCTAAGATTTCTGTACATTCTGTTATTTTAAAATTGTGAAACTTACATTCGAGCACTTTCTTTTTCTAATTTCCCTCAATTTGTTACAAATCATTTTTTTTTTCGTACATCTTCTACCGCCGTGAAAAAAAACACTACTAAAATTTTCGAAAGTCCCCGCCGCGATTCGAACTTGTTCCTCGCGTCTCGATGGACAGTATCCTTGACCACTAGGCCACCGTACAAGATCTCGGGGAGAACTCCTTTTTTCTTAGGTTGATTGTCAGGCGATAATTATCGGGATTTGTAGATTTGGTCCCTCGCCAAGGAATCGATAAGCGATGTTTTCTACGAGGCCGCATCTGGCTGGCGGCGATAAAGTATTGTTGGCTCCTTGTCCCAGAGATCATCGCGCGAGGGTATCGGCCTGCGCGATACCAAAGGGTACACGAACCGAAAGCCCGCGCGGTGGACAGTACTTGGTTTCGCGATCATTCAGCCAGCTATCAACTCCGGCTGAAAACAGCCGCGATAACTTTTGAAAAACACTTTATCTCGTCAGATATTCGCCCGGTCATTCCATTGTTGCGACTTTTTCGTATCACCCCGCCGCTGATCAAACCGCGCCACGATAATTGCGCTGTTTGCGCCAAGCTCCCCAAACTTTGTACCGCTTTATTACTCCGAGAAGCGTGCGAAAAAAAGAGGTTAGAATCGGAGGTTAACAAATGTCCCGGTTTTACAGGATTTTGATTTCTTGTAATTTGCCTTAGTTATGTACTGGTTTTTTACAAGAAATGCGGAAGGATACAGGATAATTTGTTTTGCCCAAATTTTTTCACGACGCTCTTATTTTAAAATATAATTTAAAAAACTGTTGCTTCCTAATTGATTTATTATAATGGACAGTCAAGAACTCATCATTTTGTTGAAAAAAAAAACAACTAATAATAAACATTTTAGTTGAAAAATGAGTTGTATTTCTTGATTTTTGAACTTAAAAAATTATAACAGTGCAATGAAGACACTGATATTTAGAACGAAAACATAATTAGCTTGAAAATCAGCCGAAAAAATTCGTATGTGATAATACGAAGTGATGAGCACAATATCCAAGTTTCGTAAAAAAATCAAATCATCATCATACTTAACTGAATGACTGGTTGTCTTGAAATAAATTGCGATACTAAGAATAATTTTTGGAGGTTACAAGGATTACAAAATATTTAGTTTTGTTATAAAATATATCATTTTCGACATTTCAGGGTAAAAACTATCGAATGAAAAAAACCCTACGAAAATCTTTTGAATTTATGGAACTTATTACTATTTTTTACTGAAGTTTATTACGTGGATTATGAGATCGCTCGCACAAATGATTTTAGAAAAAACGGAGTTCTGATTTTTACAAAAAAATATGTGGAAAAACAAGATATAATCCAAAATGATTTGTTCATTGTATTTTATAAAAATCACGCTTATGAAGTTTCTGAGTTTCCAACTCTTTTAAATTAATTAATATCTTTAAATTTAAAAAAAATTCCTTTAAATTAAACATTAATACACGCCAATCAAGATCATCGAATGATTGAAAAAAATTTCAAGCTTGGATTTTTCGGATATAAATTTGAAATTTTCACAATTCGATATGCGTTTCGAAAAGTTTGTTGAATTTTTCCAAATTTTCTTTTTTTGAAAGGCATTAATCTAAAACCTCAGAAAGTGGTGAATATTTTTGACACTGTCATACATGTAATTATGTTTTTTTTATGTTTCAGGTAAGTCATTTGATGCATCTTCATCTTTAATACTATTTTGGGAGGACGTATGAGTATGTATTAATGCTTTTGATTGGTTATTTATCTGCCTACATTTTAATATTTTAAGGCTACAATTATAAATTCTGGACTCACAGTTAATACTGTACAATCAAATTTAGGCATAGGCCAGTAATTATGAAAAAAGGAATTAATGATTTATGTGTGATATAAGTGACACATAAAAATTTGCTTACAGGTCCATTATTTGAAAAGATGAATGAATTAATTTCTATCTTGAATAAATCTCTAAATAACTTTACTATAAAATATTTATTATTATACACTTATATACTTATGTAACTAAACAAACATTCTTCAAATGAAATTTAGATTGGAAGTTCGATAATTATAAAAAAAATCTTGAGTGAATGATATCATGATCAGTACATACTCGAAAAATTTCAGAATATTAAAATACTGAAAATCATGCCCTGGAATACCTACGTGAAATTTTTTGCTAGAGTAACAAAATCGTTTTTGTTCTGCCCGAAAGTGGCCGCGATTATCCCTTCAACGTCGCGGCTCGTAAACTCTCTCGGCTCAACAGGTGGTACTGGCATATTAAGCTGGCACGAGCCGCGAGGCCGAAATTTCAATTAGGGTAATTAAAATTCCGAGTGTGACGGGCGAGGAAAGTTTGCCCTTTTCGAGACCCATTTGTCGAAAATGTAAATATTACTCTAGTTTTTTACTCATGCTCATTTACTATTTTCTCTCAACGATTCCTCGAAGACTATTCTTCTAAACAATTAGTGCCTTGGTCTCTTTGTCAAGATCTGATCGAGATTACGAGTTATTCTATAAAATAATCTACAATTCTATACCTGAAGAATTAAAATGTTTTCCATCGTTTTCATTGTCTCATCAGTGAAATTTACTGAATAATCAGTGGTTAATGCATCATAATTTATAATATTTGAGGACTGTATTGAAACAATCAGGGCCTAGGTCTCTTTGTCAAGATCTGATCGAGATTACAAGTTATTCTATAAAATAAATTACAACACTATTTCTGTATAAATATAACGTTTTCCATCTTTTCCACTGTCTCGTAAGTGAAATCCACTGAATAAACAGTGGTTGATGCATCTCAATTTACAATATTTTAGGACGTAAAGTAAATTATCTGATGACTACAACTTCCTTCAGTTTCCCTCGCGTGTTCTTTGCAATCGATAACCAATCCGCGTTTAAATTCCAATTTCTCGCCGTTGACAGGTCGATTAGGCCGATTACGATTAGGAAAGGCCGGAATTTCTTTTTTTTCTAATGGCGTGCAGGCCAAAAGTTCCTTCGCGTGTCGCTAGTTGCAATTATTTTTTTACATTGTTGACACTGCCGTTGAAAATTCACGGTTCTCGTGGCAGATCGCAGCGAGGCGATAAGACTCGCGAAGTCAATAGCTGTTTTAAGGTTGTACTGCGAAACGGTTGAGACAGCAATTAACGCAATCGCATAGGGGCTCGTTTGAGAAACTATGTCTCGCTTCCGCCGAGATAGCGACTACTAGGTCTTGGTCTACGACAAACACCTGCCGATTTTACCCGCAGCAAAGTCAACCGGCTTTTTGTTTTTCGTCAGTTATGCGAATTTCATACCGTTTGCTAATACTATAATTTGATTCCTTGTTTGTGTTATAAACATTGATGGTGAATGACAACGTGGTTTTTTTTAAGTGGAAAACAATGGTACATAATTTAATTTTTGGGAATTGAATTGTTAGGATACTTTTTTTGTTACATTTATTAGAAATTTTGTAAGCATAAGTACACTCGCAAAAGATTGCATGAAATTGGAGTTGAGAATAAACTTTGCTGATGGTTTTCTGAAATTATAAAGTTTTCACAAATGTGTAAAAAATTCTGTTATGGTTTTTTTTTTGTTAATCTGATCATCATTATTAATTCTTTATGAAGATGATTCATCTCCTACTAAATTCGGGAAAAACTGATTCTTTTGGTTAATATTATAACACGAAGAATTCAAGTATATATGCCAAAAACCTGGCATAACTGACTCAATAATGAATAATATTCAGTGACATTCTTTAAGTAACTAAATAATTTAATCTAAAGCACTAGAAGAAACAATCACTGAAGATCAGTTAATTTGCAGTGTCTTTTGCTGATTCGGTTTTAGGCAGAAATAACTGAAAATCATGGCAGTTTCATACTTTTGAAGAAATCCGCGCAATCCTTTCGGATCATTCAGTATTTTTACATGTAAAATCTTTTTGGAGGCGTTACGTGTGTTTTGGGTAAGCGCCGGAAGTGCGAGAATAGTCTTTGTAGCAGGGTGATGGGCGCTTCGTGCTGGTAGTCTGGCAGATCTGCTGCCAGGGAGGGCTGATTTTGATAAGGAGACATTAGCGACCCGTATGCGTGATAACACTCAGGGTGATAACGAAGACTCGCGCGCATTTCACCTTGCGAAATAGTGGGTAGCTTTATTTCTAAATGTTTTTCTTAGCATTCCACAGACAAAGTTTTATATGCGTAGCATAAAATTTTGGTAAAAATCGACATGGAGTAATTCATACTTCAATTGCACCAACTTATTAATTACTTGGATAGTGTTAAATATTATATAAAAAATGTCTTACGATTCATTGAATTTGAAGATATCGTTAAAAACGATTTAGAAATTGGAAATGTATTCGTGAATGTTACAAACATTGACAGCATAATTATAATTATGCAATGAATAAGAAATTCAAAATTTCAAGATCATAAATATTTGGGATTCTGATATTTTAGACATGAATTTTGAAAATTTTGCGTATTTTGTAACACAATATTCATTTGACTGTATTCCTATAAATTCGTTTAAAAAATGATGATTTGTTTTCTCATCCTTTGAATTCAGTGTTTCTCATTTATAAGTTTGTAGATGAAAATTTTTTATCCAATTTACTGCATGGTAAAAGAAATGAAAAAAAAAACTGAGAAAAAAATGCATAAAAAAAATAATGAGTTGCGATTCAACTAGTTAAAAATAATAATTTCTAAATAATGAAATTGTGGAAAAATAGTCGTAAGCGTTAAGCTCAAACTTGTTATGAAATAATGCTACAACATTCATTAAGGTGTATACAATAAATATATAACAAAATTGGAGAACACGGTTTGTAGATGAAAAGAAGGTGAAATACAAAAAATGCATTTCATATCAGTTTACAACTTTGAAGGCGGAAAAAGTCGATATCAATGGTTTTCAACATGTTCACTTGCAAATCGCAAATACTGACTGTAAAATAAATTCAAATTAAAGATTACATTTCGACTCAGGTTTGATTGTCAATCAAATGTCCAGTAAAGAATTTTTTGTCCAGAATACCTTTGAAAGATGATGAAAAAATAAGTGGTTCGTTGTTGAGGGTTTGACAGAAGCCGTACTGTGAATCCACTCAAAAGTCGATTAGCAATGAGCGACACATGGAAATGTCGTGCTTATCTCGCTCAGGTGTCGGTCGGTTAAGGTAGTGACCGCCTCTAGTAATCTAGTTTGTAGATTACCCGGGACGTCAACATCTCTGGCCAATGAGGAACGTTAAGCCTGGGTTTATCATCGTGTTTCGCGTATTCTATATTCAAGCCTGTGATAAGGCCGAAAGAAATACGCCTCGCGAGGAATATCGACGAGCTGATAAAGCCCGCTATTACGTAAGGTGAATCCTAATCAGCATGACATCTGTTATGGATGTCGCTATGGACGTCTCGTATATCCATCCCATAGGTTTGAAGACTTCAAGGATTATACAGCCAAAGGGGAAAGTGATGAGGGTGATTGTAGATAACACTGCGGCCCTAAAATATTTTTATTGAGAAAATGCGTACGGAAAAAGCGGTCTGATTGTGACTTAGAAAAAATTAAAATTTCAAAATTTTGGTAAATTGAACGTTTTTTATTATTTCTCTAAAATTGAAAGAGGGGCTTAGTTCCATTTCATTTTTTTCTTTAAAAACACCAATCGATTCGAAATCACTTATGTACGTCAGAAAATGGTATCGCCTTGCAAAAGCCCTCTAGTTTTATCGCGCGATTCGTATAATTGGCTTAATCTCGGTCACGCCGATTTTACGATCCCGTCCAGCGCGTTTTTAGGATAAATGTCCCGACGTCGCGAAAGTACGGGATCGCATTTTTATCGTCTCTCTTTTCGTTCTTTCTCGTTTTCCCTCCACTTTTTTCGAATCCGCGACTTTATCGTGAGTGCAAAGTCTAAATTGTAGCCGAGAATCGCTCGGTAACTGCGAGCCGAAACGGGGTATTGAACTAAATTATGTACGACGCGTAAAAGTGAGCGGGCCCTTGACACGTGGGGCCTGGAAATCGCGCGGCGCGATCGCTGGCAACTTATCGCGGCCACTTTACGACGCCGCGCTTGCGTAGATTTCAAAGATCCTCTTGCTCGCCCAGAGCACGTAACCTGGCATCATTTTTGTTTTTGTTTTTACACTTCGTTTTTCCTTCCGACCGCGAAAACGATTTTTATTTCGCAATCGATCCCAGCGACGAGCTTGTTTTATGGAAAACTGGTTTCTAAATGTAAAAGGATTTGTAGATCGTGACGAGATAATTCCAGTGAAATAGAGTTATCTGAATATGGAATGTCGAGGCATTTTTTAAGGGTTGTCTATATAGGTGGTCAAAATACAAATAGAATATTCCTCCTTTTTTTAATTTTATTGATTTGTTGTTAGAAGATTTCATGAAGGAATAATTTGAAAAAGGGCTTCGCTGAATTTGCTATTTTCTGGTTTGAAACCATTGCTGGTAAATCTAAAAAAAAAATTCTCGTGTGATTTTTCAACGTTGTAAACTTTGTGAACATGACTTGGGTCTCGTTAATAGAGAGTATTATTTGAGCGTGTGTGAGGGGGGTGGGGAGGGGGAGGGGGAATCGATTTCGTGAAAAATGGCGGGGCACGAGTGAAAGCGGCCGTAAATTATAATCTCGCCTGCGGCCCTTTCCATCGACTGCTTCTCTACTACGGCAGGCTGGTCCTCTTGATTCTCGCGCGCAGGGCGAGCAAGTCGAGCGGGCGATATCTGATGCTGCGGGAGAGGTGTTAATTCACGCTACGGCCGAGTGCCGACCCTCTTCCCACTCGCCTCTGATGGCTGATGCTTGCTCTTTTCTTCCTCTCCAATTCCCCTTCCCCGCACCCTTCTGTCCATTTCATCCCTTTTTTTATGTGCCTTGGATTGGCTACGCGACGCGTTATACTCCTTTTTCTGGAATCTGAAGTTGGTGATAAGAAATAACGAAAGATATTGATTTTCGGCAGTGTAAATTTCAGTAGCGATATACTGGAAAACCGATTTGGATAAGTTTTCAGTTTAGGAGAAGAAATTTTTTATAACTGTAAAGTATTTTTAGTTTAGACAAAAAATTTTAGTAGGCAGGTGAATTTTTTTGACCGAAACAGAATTTGTTAGAGTCTAATAAAATTTGTTTGTCTGAATTAAAACTTGATTTGAGTGAATCAAATAACGACCAAACGTGTGTGTGAGCCGACCGAGTTGGTTTTTTAGTGTGCAATGCTGTGAGTTATGCAAGTTCTTGTAGTTTTTGCAAATTAGTTTGAGCGAAATTTCTAATTTCTGGAACAAGAAATCTTTTGATTTCCCGAGTGCTGGAATGTGTAGCAAGTAGTTTTAGGTTTCAGGAAGTATTTTAAATCCTTTGTAAAGTACTGAGAGTGAATTCACTATTATTTGTGTGGTTGTTTCTTTATTTAAGAATTTCTTCGAATTTGTAGTTTTGAAATTTTTTAGTTGGGAGAATTGAATGGTTAAGATTGCAATTTTTCAGATTTGTGTTCTAAACTAATTGGTATTACAAATTTGATATCCGAAACACGAAAGTAGAATTCACTTATTCAAACCTCTTGGGGTTTTTTCAAATTTTATTTGGATACAGTAAATTTAGTACAGAATATTGATTCAGAACTGCATAATTTCGTTTTTGGTATATTTTGAACTGTTATATGAAACTGGTATCTTTGAAACTTGTGTCTTAACAAATAATTACACAATCCAGAGATGTTAAGAATTAAAAGAAATTGGGTGCGTATTTTTGTGTTGAGAAATTGAATATGGTTTAAATTTCGACACACTGAACGAATAAAAATGTAGAAATCGTAATACTAAAATTACTAAAAATATGTGATTTTAATTGGCATGTCACAAATAAATTTAATGATAAAATTCTATTCGAAAGATTGCAACAGTCATGTAAAAATAATACTAAAATTCCAAATCGTCAAAATCATAATTTTGAGGAAAAAAAAACTTAAATATTTATTGTGCGTTCATATAATCAATCAGTTAATAAATGAAAAAAAACTAAACCAATTACCAAGGTCATGAACCTCGAATTACTAAGAAAAAATTACCATTGATCAATTTTTAATGATTAATCTGTCAACCAATTTTCAAATAATAGAGATGTTAAGTTTCCGAAAAACATGTTCTGGAATGACTTCAAGGTAGCAAAATATCTTTGGAATTCAACAATGCTTAGAAAAACTGAACGAATAAGAAACTGTAAACTATCTGCATATTTCTATAAATAACTCCTTTTTCAATACTCTAACGAATGCTTCGAGTGCAGATTACAGAATGGATAGATTTTGTAAAGCAACAGAAATGATCTCGAAACTTACATTTTCGAAAAATACGTACTGGCATTTATAATTTAGCAATAAAACTTCTGCGAATCAAAATTTCTTTTTTCTTCCAATTATTTGATCTGTATAAACGCCATTCACTATTTCTTTCGTTAATAATTCAGCATTTTTGGAAATCTCAGAGACTTTTTGTACTTTTAAAAATTCGTCATATTGATTTTTGAAATACAAAAATATAAGTTATTATAAAAAGTTGAACAAATCTTTGAATCATGACTATTTGCAGAAAATCGTAGAGAATATTTCTATTTATTCTCATGATAAAATTATTCGTTTGTACTTTTTGATAAGTGTAATTTGGGTGTGTGAGAAAAATCAGAAACCTTATTTCGGCAACTTTTGTACTCGATTTTAAATTGATATTATCAAAATACGGGAAAAACATATGTAATTGATTTTTTTATCAAAAAAAAATTTTTTCAGAAATCATTCAAGCTTTCGCTCAAGTTCTCAAAATGTCTCCAAAAATTTTAATCTTGAAATTCGTTACATGATCGCTCCATTTTAGTGTATAATTATTCAGAAATCTTGTTTACTAATCGGAATCTGACTATATCGAAAGAAGTAATCATACGATCATAAAATAAGTTACTTTCAATCTTAATTAACTCCATCAGCGAAAAAAAAATTGAGAAAATTGTAGATGATGATTCATGCAGTTATTCTAAAATTCTTTCAACATATTCATAAACTTTTTAAGACTATAGTATGCAATCAGAAGCTGTTTCTGCAACGTTGCACAATTTTCTTTATTAGATTGGCATTAGGTGAAGAGTGTTGATGATGAATAAAATTTTACGCTTTAGATAGCGTTATCACAGTGACTGACTCAATTTTTAAAATTAATTCTACTCATTTTAATTGTTCATAATAAAACTCATTTTTTTACGAAAATTTATGTGAAATCCGTTTCGATTGGGTAAAGTTCTTTTTTTTTGTGTTTCTTTCTCAGTTTTTTTTTTCTTTGACCACGCAGTGAATCGGATACAGAGTTTTATCTACAAGTTTATGGATAAGAAACACTGAATTTAATTGATAAGAAAACAAATCATCATTTTTTCAACTTATTTTTAGGAATACAGTCAATTGAATATTGTCAAAATACGCAAAATTTCTGTATCTACAGTATCAGAATCCCAAATTTTTCCGATCTTGGAATTTGAAATTTCTCATCAATCGTATAACTATTTTTATATTATCGAATTATAGTATTTTTTACTTTGGTTTTGTAAAAAATTTAAATAAAAAAATCGCCAGAAAAAATATTAACATTGAGGATTAGAAACGATTGATTTTCAATCAGTCGATGGAATCAAAATGAATTTTTTTATTGAAATATGAATTCAGTAATTAAATAAAATTTATAATAAAACGAAGTTACTGCAATATTCTTAATTTTTTAATTTATTTCAAAATTTTATTGATATTTTCAAAGATTTCAACCAATTTTCAATTTTCGATTTTGTTAGCGAATACGAATGAAGATGAAAAAAGGTGAAATTAATTCGGTCTTCAACTTCATTTCACTTGTAATAGAAGAAAAAACGCTAAAAACTACATACTTTTAAATCAAAATTAAGTTTAAAGCCCATTCAAAGAAGTTGAAATGCATATGAGCTTTCGACTCTGGTATATATTCTCAAACGATTAACCGAAAAAATTCTTAAAATTATAAAAAACATGAAAAACGGAATCACGCAAGATGCACCAAGAGCCTTCCTTGCGAAATTTGTCGACGAATGGGGAACCGGCCGCGAGAAATGACGCGAACGCGGCGCGGGTCTTTCTCATCGTTGGCGAAACAGAGAAAAAAGCGCGACGATAAGGCTGGCGATATTGTTAAACAAGGCAAAGAATGCGGTACGTCGAAAACACTTGAAACGTGCTGCGCGCCGATTCTCATCGGCATCGTTAAGAAGAGCATCTTCGAGAGCGACGCGAGATCGTCGCCGATTGGAAGGGCGGCTCTCATCCCGCATGTTGAGCGCACGGTTACTTCGTTAGAGGAACGACAGATCGTATCGATACGTACGTACGAAGGCGAAACGCAGAGAGTCGAATCTCCCAAGCACAGGATCGCCTCTCAGAGCTTCGTTTCAGCCTCCTTCCTTTTTCTCATCCTCGTATCTATCTGCGCTGCTTAAAACAGACCTCGAACAATGTTTCTGCTACGTTCCAATTCCGGCTCAAACTCACTACACCGAGTTAACCCCTTTTGCTCTTGTTTCATAAGTAATGCCAATCAGTAATCCTTGCGCTATTAATACAGAGTTGCATTGTGACCTGTGATTTTTATTGGCATGTCACAAATAACTTTAATAATACTATTCCATTCGAAAGAGTGTACCACTCATGTAAATGAAAGTTTGACACTATCTAGTATTTCTGGATTTTAGTGAATAATTACACTATTTACCAGGCTAGTAGGGTGAGGGGAGTTTCGGGGGCTTAAACCCCTCCCAAAATTTGAGATAAGCTTATTTTCATTTCACAAAAAATAGACGTAAAACAATACTGAATCATAAAAATAAGTAAAATTCGAATAGGTTCAGAATTTTTAGTATTTACAAATGAAAGTAACTAGTATTCCAACTTAAAAAGAATTTTTTTTGAAACGAAATTATAACACAATATACAGCCAAACGTTTCCTATGAGAAAAAGTAGGGAAAAATTTTTTGTTTAAAGAGTTATCCATGAAAAAAGACTGAAGTCCACGAAAATCATAAGAATTTGAAAAACTTTGAAATTTGGAAGTGAAGTTGTAAAAAATTTAGACAGGAATTCAAAGAAATACTTGAAAATCTGTCAAGTCATTTAATTTTTAAAAAACACTAAAAAGTATTAAATTCTATGAAACTATTGCGTTTTTAAAAAATCTGCACAAATGGCTATGTATAAAAATGCTAGAAAACGATAAAAAATCTTATAAATACTGAAAAAATAAGAAAATTCAAGAGATACTTAAAATTCTTGAAATTAATGTATACCTAATTATCACTGAAATATATAAAACTATCAAAAATCTATCGATATTTGCATTCTAGAGCATCGAATTTCAAGAACTGATGTATAATAATCTACGAAAATACTTGAAATCTCAAAAATGTTATAGAGAACGTTTTCTTAAGAGTATTCTTTCACGAAAAATATATGAGAGTGACGATGATAAAAAAAAATTAATGAAAATAAAAATAATTCATCAAAAGATCGGTCAATTCCAAATAAAATTCAAAATGTCAGTTTTTATAACTTAAGGGGGTCTTTTACCTTGTGGCCTCGTTTTTGATACTGTTTTTTGAGAATGAATTGTAAAGAAACCAAAAATGCTTTATAAGTGCGGTTTTTTGCATTTAATTTATTCATTTATATACCTTCACCAAAAATTTTCCTGAAATTTTACTATCTCTCACTTGACCGTGATTTAACCTTAAAATATCCCTTACCAAAACGGTTGACACGATTCAGCTCATGAAAGTCGTCTGAAACAAAAAAACTAAACTGTTTCAGTTTTTCGATGACTTTGGCTATCGTTTGACACGAGGAATTCAAAGGATTTGAAAATTTCACGTATTAGTGAACAAAAAATTAAAAACAAAAAATTATTTTTACGTTTTCAAGATCAAGAACAGCTGTAAAAATTGTTATAATTGAAAAAATCCAAAAAGCTCGTGTCAAATGATAGCCAACGTCATAAAAAACTGAATCAGTTTGGTTTTTTTGTTTCAGACGACTTTCATGAGCTGAATCGTGTCAACCGTTTTGGTATACATTTTTCGTAAGGGATATTTTAACAAATCACGATCAAATGGGAGACAGTAAAATTTCAGTAAAATTTGTATTCAAAGCATATAAATGAATAAATTAAATGCAAAAAACCGCACTTCGAAAGCATTATTGGTTTCTCCACAATTCATTCTCGAAAAATAGTATCAAAAACGAGGCCACAAGGTAGAAGACCCCCTTAAAATAACAATTACTCTAACTTGAGAAGAATTTTTTCTAAAATGAAATTACAATCATGAATTGTTGACTATATAATGTATAACAAAACATTTTTGAAGCAATAAAAATAATAAATAAGATAGCCAACAAGAAATTTTTAATAGTAGGATATATTATTATTTAATACAAATCTGTGTTCTATGATTTTTTCAAAAATCTCTAAAAATATTCAAGTTCCATAATTTCGAATCCTTAAATATGTACATATGTTATATTGAAAAACTCCCTCCGAAAATTTATTCTGCTTATGCCTCGGCTATTTACTGAATTTCCTAAATTCCAATTTTTCAAACTTCATTTATCTTTCCTAAAGACTTGAATCAACTCTCAAGTATGATCATCCAATCTTATTCCAGAATCTCACTTTATCAAAATTTCTACGAGAATTTTTCCCTCAGTGTTGATTCATTTTTGTAATGCAGCAAAAAGCAAAATTACGTGTCGCTCTTGAGAAAAAAAAACAAAACAAAAAAATAAGAACGTGAAAAGCCGTAATGGCCGGGGTGAAAATTGAGAAGCTTAACACGAATTGCTTAGCACCGCTCCGAATTGCTTAAATCACGTAAATGCGAGTCGAGAGAAACGTAACAGATGACCGTTGTATCTCATTGTTTTCATTTCCTTCGGCTGTAAGACGCGGAAATGAAGTGCGCCCGGCCGTGATTCAGGGTGAAGTAGTGGCGGAGGGGTGAGGAGGGCGGGCTTACATCCCCCGCGTCCTGCATGACAACGAGGCACTCGAGGGGGTTTTATTTTCCGCGCTCGAGTGACCCCCCTTCGGGAAACAAACGTGTACCCGAGAAGAATTTTTATCTCGCGGCGTTAATCGAATTTCCCGGCTCCTTCCGCTTTTACCGAATCCACAATGCAAAAGCTCTCTCATTAGTGACTGGCCTTTAACCTCTCGTGATGATTATGAGTCGGGATTTTTCAGGGCTTGAGATAAGTTGTAGACAATGACAGTATTATAATAAAACCAAGTTTTTGCGCGTCAATGTTTAATACAAATATGAAAGTTTTTTTGTTTGTGCTTTGGTAACAAAAAAGATTTGTTGAAACAAAAAAACAAAAAAAGTTAGCATGCAAAAAAATTCATTCTCTCAAGCTGTGTTGAAACAGCACATATTATTGTTGACACACAAATCCTTTTTTTTTGTTCTGAAATAGAAAATTGAAAATTGCCAGACGATTCAACCTTGAAAAAATCTTTTATGATAAATAGTCTATAATTACGGTAATAAGATAATTGATTTTTTTTGGGCGTGAAGTCTTCAAAAAATAAGGGTGAGATTAGTAATTAAACGTTGGCACGTCAAAGATTTGAGTAGTCATTGTCGTGTTTCGGTCGGACGCTCCGACGTTTCAGTAGTAAAGATGGTATTAGAGACGACGCGTTATCGCAGAGGTGTTTCTACTGCAAACGGTGCTTGAGATTACAACGAAAATTTCTGAACCTCTTTGAGGTGTAAATTAACATGATAAAGAAAACGTACAATTCATACAATATTTCTTGAATTTATGCATTTGGCATTTCCAAATTTCGCGAAAACTATTCATAATTTCTGGATTGCTGATCATATCAGTTGCATGAATCTTAAGAAGTCAAAATCATGTAAATAAAGCATTCTGATTTATTGGGATTTTTATCATTGAAAGTAGCGATTACAGTATATTACAGTGAAATTATTATATTTGTGATAAGTAGATACTTAAATTTTTTTACAAAAATATTAGAAAAAAATTTTATCACGTTTTTTCTGTTTCTGATCGTGAATTAAATACTCGCAGGTTTAAGGAAATTTTCTGCATCTAGCTTTTCTATGGATTATTAATCAGTGGGATGCGATGTTTTCCTGATTTGTACCATTATCCAAATTTTTAACAACATGATAATTTTTTTAAGCAGCTCTTCTTCAGTATATGTATGTCATCTTAGATCTCAATTAGTTTTTAGAAAACGACGTTTTTTCATTTTTTAAAACACAGTTAATTAACTTCTCATGGTAATTGACTTAGGTTGGATGGAAAGCGCAAAAAAAGTTGTTTCATGAAAAAAGGGAGACAACGCGATGCCACACCTGGACTGCGTGATCCCAATAACGCGACATGGTACTATTGTCGCCTCGTAATAATGAGTGCTCCGCATCGTCGTCACGTAGCGTCGTTAAAACGTCCACGCAAGTTAGCGAACAAAATTCCAGAGAAGAGGCTAGTTAAATTAGGACAATGAAGGGTTCACATTACGTTGATTTTTTTTTAATTTTACAGTAGCGTTGCTGTGAGGAATAAAGTGTCTGATAATAATGTGATTACGAAATAGAGAAAAGATTAGTATAATTACCACTGATTGATTTTCAGTGTACCTATTCTTACTTGGTTCATTGTGAAAAGCATTTTTAGTGGTTATGTATCATTTTCTAAAGTTGGAAAAAAGTTTTGATTTTTAAGGGAATTCTGAAAAATTGACATTTTCTAACATAGCAGTGTTTTTATGTACAGTATTGAATATTTTTAGTGTTTGAAATTTGTACTGTATAGAATATAGTCATTTTCATAAAATATATTATGATTTCTTATCGGAATATTCAATAGATTAAAGACTTTTTTTAAAGTAAAATTAAAATGAAATAAATTGAATTAATTCATTTCCACTCTGGGTCTTATCATAGAATATCTGAGATTAAATTAAAATTATAATTTTTTATTGAAATTGGGTAGAAAAATTCACTATAGTTTCATCGAATCGTTTCTCATATTTATGTAACAGTTTTTTTACAGTTTGCATAAATATAGACAAAAAGTTAACAGTTATTTTATTAATAGTTTCAGACACAAATAGGGTCTTATATTCAATTATATAAAAAAATAAAATCAGTTTATAAACAGCTGTAGACTACGAGTTTTACAATAGAAAAATGTGACAAACATTTAATATTTTTAATGTGTAGGAGAAAAAAAAATAGTGAAGTTTATGATTTGAGATTTTTGCGGAGTTTTAAAAAATTTTTTGATCTCTGCCCAAATCACAATCTCAAAACTGAACGTTGTTAAAATCGCGTTGTAAAAGATAATTTTTAAATTCTAGCTTGGATTCAATTTGTTGCTAAATGTTACAATGTAGAGGTTAGTAATACATTTTGTATGTGAATGAATAATAGTGTGGAAACAATTTTGTATAATAGCAAGAAAAAAAAGTACGAAAATTTACTTACATGAAAATGAAAAGTTATTCAAAAATTTTAGTGATTACAGTATAATGACAAATGCGTTAAAAATAAACGATAAAAAATGTAATCAGTCTTGAATTCTTGCAAATACCTTAATTCTGTAGATCCAAATTAATAGTTAACCCCTTTGAAATACGCAAGTACAAATTTTTTATGATAGAATATATTTTTTAAGAAAAAACATGAAGTTTCCAAAAAATTTTGAATTTTAACGAAATTCGCACTTTTTTTATAGTTCTGTTATTTGTACTACTTTCTACTCCATCAATTGATTTCCAAAATACACCTTTGACGACCAAATTTTTGATTCTTTACCGTTACCAGTATGTTCTTCAAGAAATGTCGAAAATTGACGAATTTCAGATAAAATTACAGAACCTAATTTTTTCTGATCCTTGCAATAATTCTTATAATGTCGTGAAATCGTTAAAATTGATGAACAAAAATAAGAAAAAAATTGTTACCAATTCTGCGAACATTTATAAAATTGAAAAACTCTTTCCAATCGCAAGTTTCCTAGGGAAAATCTAGCATATGGAAGCAATTTCCATGGCAAACAAATTGCGGGAAAAAATGAAAACAAAGTGCATGCGCGGCAGGGCCGGGCCTAGCCGATAAGAAACGAGTGTTAAAGTAGAGAGAGCGAAGTGGTAGGGTAAGGGAGGGTGGAGGGGGTTTGTAACCGGAGCTTACAAGCCATAAAACAATTGGCGCGGGTGCTGCCGATAGCGCGATAAACGCAACGGGGTGGAAGAGAGAAAGAGCACCCTTGGGTCCCTTTCAATATTTACGGTAGCTACGGGTGGCTCCCTTATCGCGAGAAATAGCTGCCGGAGCGAGATGCATCGCGCGACGAGCCAAATCTCGCATCTCGATCTCCCCACCGCGACTGCTAGAGTTGTTGATCTTTCATCGATGTATCGAAACATCGATAATAAATGTTGAAATGACGATTTTGAACTCGAAATGGCAAGATTCTGAATTTCAAGATGAATTTAATCGTAATTTGAAACCTTTTATCATTTTCAAGAGTATTCATAATTTAAAAGGAGAAATGAAATAGTAAATTGCAGTTTTTGTTTTCAGGTTCCAAAAAGTTTAAAATATCAGCGAAAAATTCAGTCAAATTAGAAAAAAAGGTTAAGAAACTTCTGCACAAATATTTTTTGAAAACATATGACTTTTTGCTCGATCCTTTCAAAATTGCTGAAGATTTGCAGAATTCATAATATTATAATAAAACCAGATAATAATCCAGAGTTTTTAGAAAGTTTCAATTTTAAAAATTTACAAACTGAATGTTTTACAAAAATTTTAAGATAAATCACTGTAATTTGAAACCTTTTCTCAATTTCAAGAATATTTGTAATTTAAAAGGAGGAATAAAATATTCCATTGCATTTTTGTTTTGAATTTCCGAAAAGTTAAAAATACAGGCGAGAAATTCAGTCAAATTAGAAAAAACGTTAAGGAACTTCAGCACAAATACTTTTTGAAAACATACTCGTATTACTTAAGAGGACACGGAAGACATTCTCTTTTCGTCCTCCTTCCTCTCATTCGCTTTCCGTTCTATTCGTCTCTCTTGCACTACAGCAGCTTCTGTGTCCTCGTTGAAGATTTGCAGACTTCAGAATATTGTAAAAATCCAGAGTTTTTCAAAAGTTCTATGTGTCGTCTATTGAAATTTAAAACAATTCATTTTTTTTTTTAAGAATATTTATTATTTAAAAAAAGGAATGCACTATTTGTTCGCAATAATTGACATAGTTCGATGTACGAGATGCACGTTTTATTTTACGTAAATGAAAAGTTATTTTCATTTCTAAATAATTTGTTGACATGAGAAAAATAGGAAAAAATGTTCGAAATAGAATATCATCTCAAATTTTTACTCACACTTTTAAACATGTAGGACGTGATAAATTTTTCGTTTATATATTTCGAATATATAAACCACTCGTAAAAAATAAAAAGAATTTTTTGAAAATTGTCAATTTAAAAAAAATAATTTTCGACAATATCAATAAATTTGTGATGTCTATAGAAAAAAAGTACTATAAACCATATGCAATTATGTCTTCTAAAGTAATCTGAAATTAATAATTTGTAAGCAATCTATCGAGGAAAATTTTGATGTTGAAAAATATCAACAAGGTATCGTTATTTCGACCTCCAGACGAAAGACGATAGCTTGCGCCAGATACACGCTTTTCCTTGGATTCATTTATCGCCGAACAAATGATTTCAGCGCCGCAACAAGTTCTCGATTCTTTTTATCCTCGGGACGTTATCTACGCGCGAGTTGAAGCCAGCGATTCTGTTTTGCGAGGATAGGGGGAGGGAAGTTGAAAAGTTTTTTGGAAGTGGCAGGATTTTTCCCACTGTGAAAGAAGTTGCCTCGTTGGACAAGTTATTTTGATCCGCTTTATATTATTTAATCTCGGAATACAAACAAAAACAAGGTCACACTCGCAATTGTTTATATTATAATAAACTTTTTGTAATGCTTTGTATAATTATTCAAAACTTAAATGTTGTTGAATATACAAATAGTTTATTTAGAATTGAAATAATAAGGTTACGTTTATTATTCGGAAAAATCAGGGAAATAAAAACTTTGAACAGTTCTTGCAAACACTGAAAAACCAAAATTCTAAAATTGACAAGCAAGATCGCAGAGGAATAAATTTATATAAGAAAACAATAATTTTATAGTTATTACATCTTCTTCCATTCATATTATTCATAATTATCATGCTTTTCGATCATTCTGAGCCGTATCAGTTAATAATTTATTCCTTAAAGAATTAATTAACTACCTATATTCTAATAATAAAAAAATTTTTCCCAAACAACGCGCTAATGTAAGAGGTACTGTAAAAATGAAAAGAATTGTCGATGTCATTAAACATAATATTATCAATAAAAGTTTTTTCAAAAAATAAACCAGCCTTATTTATTTTACTTACAAAAAAAAAAAATAGAAATACGTCTTAAAGATATTATTTCTGATGAGGGTCTAATGAAATGAGTTATTCATTTATTTATTTCTCAAATAACAAAAATTACAAGAACTATGAATAATTATCTTATTTTCTAAAAATTGTGACTTTCGAAATTCGTCATTTTTTTGGAAAATCTTATTGGTATGTATCCATATGATTCGAACGCATTGACTTAGCTTAGAAAAGGGGGGTGGAGAGAGGGAGGGAGGGGGTGGGAAAAGAACGTCGTGACTGGGCGAGAAACCCCTCGATACCGTTTTTCAATCGTTGGCTTTGTTACTGGGTTTTCTATTGTTCGGGAGCAGGCGTGTATATTATGACATTTATCTCCACGCTCCGCGGATTCCCCGGTGAAGGCATCGCGACACCGCAAACACGTTTGCTGAAACGTGCTCGAGGAACGAAAGTTTTACGCGACCTGGTTAACACTCGACAAAGAGCAAGATCGCGGTTGTAACCAGAGGGGAGGGGGTTCTTAAGAGCTTTGTTCGGGTGATTATTCGATGGTTTTTGATGGTAATGTCCTCTTTCCGAAAAAAAACCATCGGTTGAGGTAAAAATTCTTGTGGATTCTACACTGAAAAACGAATTTTGCTAGATCAAACAAACGTTTAGTCGTTATTTGATCGACGAAATATTTAGTTTACTAGAATAAATTTGTAGTTTGGACAAACAAATTAAAGTTGGCAGGAACTTACATTTTTTTGTATTAAATGTAATACGATGTATTGGATTCAATTTTTTGAATATTTTTTATTTAATACGATGTATTGAAGAATCTGCAAAGTCTTTCTAATTGTCTTGAAATTTCTAAATACTGAAATAAATTATACAATCTTCATTAGTTTCGGTATTTTCCAATATTTCAAATAACCTGAAAATTCACTGTTAATTAAATAATGTTCAAAACACAAGTTAGCGACAAAAAAAACACAAAATATTTTGTACTCGAAACAATGTAGCTCTTCCCCCGATAATAAACTTCCCCATAATAAATCTTCGAAGCCACCCCTTTAGTTTCCTAAGTTGCCGGAGTCTGTTCCCCTCCCCCTCGCCTTTTCACATGCACAATAACGTGTAAATAACCAACCGAACAAATCACGATTCAACCCCGCGCCCCAGGTCGGAAATGAAGCAAGTACGGCGACGTTGAGCGATCCGAAGATCGCTCGTCTTAGCGTCAAACTCTAGGATCGCGTCTGCGGAAATTGCGAAATCAGAAACACGGAGCACGTACTGACCCCGCGTCAACTCTTGAAGATCCGGCGTGTTTTGATGCAAATTTTCGCTACTATACAATTTTTCAAACTGAATTACGCACAAATTGGCGTATTTTTCTCGCGTTCCGCAACTTTCGAATAAGAACCTTAACTTAGAGAATAATTAAGTACTAATCAAAATATGTGATAATTTTTTTTTATTGTTTTACAAGTGGAATAAAATTGGAGCCTGAGTCGATTTTACCTTTTTTCATCTTCATTCGTCTTCGCTAACAAGATTTGAAATTGAAAATCAGTTGAAATCGTTGGGATTATCAATACAATTTTAAAGTAAATTAAAAAATAAAGAATACTGCGGTGCCTTTATTTGATTATTATAATATATTGATTTTATTAGTGAATGACTATTTTAATGAAAAATCACCCTAATACTATTGACTAATTGAAAATCAATAGTTTCCAATCTTCAATGTTAATTTTTTTTCTGGCGATTTTGTGTTTAAATTTTCTGAAAAATCAAAATAAAGAAGACAATAATTAAATTATACAACAATCTTTATGCAATAAATGAGACATTCAATACTTCAAGATCAAAAAGATTTAGGTTCAGATATTTGAGATACAGAATTATGAAAATTTTGCGTATTTTGTAACACATAACACAATACTCAATTGTCTGTATTCCTTCAAATTCGTTTAAGAAGGTTTATAATTATGTTTTCTAATTATTTGATTTCAGTGTTTTTCATTCATAAATTTTTCAATGCAATTTTTTTATTCAATTGACTGCATGGTAAAATAGTAAATACATAAAAAGAAGTTATGAATACAGATTTAACTAATTAAAATAAGAAATTAATGAAATTGTGGAAATAAAGTCGTAAGTGTCAAACTAAAACTCGTTTTGAAATAACGCTACAATATTTATTAACACAGTTAATAATGTCATTAATTCTAATAAACATTCATGTATGGTATTTACATTAAAAATAATCAACACATGTATTAAATTCAGACTAATTAACTTATCATTAATTTCAATTAAAGCATATTAAAATCTGTCAGTAGTACATCAAAAATTAATAGACTTTTATATATTGTATGTATATTGTACAAAAAATTCAATGAAATAGTCAATTAAAACTTAAGAGCGTATATTAATCTTCATCAAGTTTGTATATTGGTTATCAAATGCGTTTATGTAAAAAACTTTCAAGACAAGTTTATTAAAATTGTTACAAAAATTTCGAAGGGTACGTTATTATGTAAATTCAAGAAATTTGATGGTTAATTTTGAAAATTTTGTTAAATTACGAAAACTGAAAAAAATTCATAACAGTCATTGATATGCATGGAAAAATGGTATATGTTTAATAAACATAAAAAATGTGAAAAATATGCAATAATAAATGCACAAAATACTGAGGAGTATCTTCATCTTTATTCCTATTGGAACATAATCAATTATTTTGAAAACGTCAATGAGAGTCTAAAAAATGTATAATATCAAGAATAATGAGAAACGTGAAATATTTGAAAAATTATAAATAATTGTAGAAGTTGAAGAAATTTGTAGATTTTTGGAGAACGCAGATAAATTTTGGAAATTTTGTTAAATTACGAAAACTGTAATATTCATAGAAATCGTGATAACAATAATTTCCAAAATTTCAATCAAAGTCTTAAAATTCGGGAAAATCTTAAGAAATTTGAGAATTATAATAACTTTAGAGAATCTAAAAAATTACTGATATACCAGGGAATGCTGGTATACAAAATTTAAGTACTGTAAGGTATCAATTGAATGTTCAGGAAATAAATAAAATGTTCTATCTCGTACAGGGATGATAAATTATTTTGAAAACGTCAATGAGAGTCCAAAAAATGTGTAATATTAGGAATAATCTGAAACTTGAAATATTTGAAAGATTATACATATAATGTCGAAATTTCAAAAAATTTTAGAGTTTTTGGAAATTCTGTTTAATTATGAAAACTGAAAGAAATTAATAATGGGGTTTTGTATGTACGAAAAAATGGCATGATATACACAAAAAACATGAAAAATCTGCAAAAGCTGCAATAATAAATGCACAAAATACTAAAGAGTACCTTCATCTTTATTCCTATTGCAACATAATTAATTATTTTGAAAACGTCAATAAGAATCAAAAAAATGTATAATATTAGGAATAACCAGAAACTTGAAATATTTGAAAGATTATAAGGTGTACATGAAATATTAACACAATTGGAGATGAAATAAAGGTGAAATACAAAAAACGCATTTCATATCAGTTTGCAACTTTGAAAGCGAAAGAAGTCAAAATCAATAGTTTTCAAAACTTTCACCTACTGCAAATTTTCCTGAGACAACCTCTATAGTTATAATAGCCATCAAAGTAGTTGGCGCAAGTTCAACTATTTGCGTATTGTTGTGACATCCGTACCGTTTTCTTCTTGTATATCTGCGTCTTAGACTCGATTGGTCGCTAATGGAGAAGCCGTGTCCCTTTGCGAGGAGGATTCGTATCAGCGCGAGCGTGCGTGTCGCTACGGTTCGGCGGGCGCGTGCGAAACGCTGAGAAAGGCCCCCGCTTGGCGAGACGCATGGGCGCAGATAATTGCGAGGGCCGCGAGACGCGGAAATTCGCGGGGCTCGAAAAATAGCGAGCCGGAGGAGAAAAATGGAACGTGGAGCGCGGCCTCGAGTACGTCGGATTCAATTACAGCGATTGGTATCGGGGCGCGTTCCATCATCCGCGCACCCTCCGGTGCCGATGACGACGTCGATGATTAATGACGCCGATGGGAGGGCATGGCGAGCCACGGCGACGTTAATGACCGCGATCATCGGCAACACTTTTCATCGCGGATCGATGGGAAATCAGCGGCCTTGGCTCATCCGCGAGCACCCCGTGTAATACACCGCTCGCGCTTGATAAATAACGACGTGACGGTAATTTCTTCGGGCGATAAAGAGCAAATTCCTGTAACAGGAAATGGAATGGAAATTTGATTTACGATTATGTCGTTTTTTTGGACGTTTTTTAGAATTTAAAAATAGTATATTTTTTTCACACTAGTCAAGGACTATATTTTATCCAACACAGTGTGAAAATGCCAGTTTTGCATCGCCCGAGCGTGTGGAAAACTGGTCTTTTCCACACTTGTTGAATAAAGTCTAAATTTTTAAATGAAATGCGCACTGTAGTTACCCATTAAATTTCGCGAGAATAACCAATTTTTTCTAATTATGCCCTGTCTTGCCAACCATTGTTTATCAAACGAGTTCCTCATACTCTTATGACATTCCCGTTAGCAGTATGTCCTTTTTCATCGCAGCGAAGAAAAACAACGTACGCAATAATCCCGTGGTTGGGGAAAAAAGGAAAACGAGGCGCGATTCGCGGTATGCACGAAGGGTCTCGAAAAGGGAAGGGAAGGGAAGCTTAGAGACCGTAGGTGGACGCAGCCAAAGGGGCATGTGCTAATGAACGCCATTAAAAGCAGCGTTAATTAGATTGCCCTAATCAGATCGTCCCGCGTATCTGCAACCTTTTTTTTTCTGTTCGAGATCGCAAACGTTCTCATTTGAACTGAGTCGGAGTGGGGGAATCGAGCCTGAAATCATTCCCCGTTTATAAATCCCGAAATTCTAAGTAAAATACAGAAAATTAAACCATGAACTGTATATTTACATGTGTTTTGATATAAATTTTTCCGTGTCGATTTAACTTCTTTCCCGAGTCGAAAGGTCGTATTCATAGCAACTTATTTGAATATTTTTTCGATTTTATTTTGATTGAAAAATATGTAGTTTTTAGCGTTTTTCTTGTTTTTCAATCACTGTTTTTTAACATTTTCACCTACAAATCGTGATTAGTGACTGTAAAAAAATTGAAATTCAAGATTAAATTTCGACTCGTGTTATATGTGTGTATTGTATTGCGAACAATGTTTGCTCAGGAATCTCCATAAATTAATTACGAAAATTGTTTAGCAGTGAATGTAGTTGTAACGAGGATGATTATTTTCTGTTTCAGGTAAGTCTTATCTCATTCATTAAGGTGCATCGCCCAAGGACGAGGCTCGAGGTAAACGTATGAATAGAAAACGGAAAAATGACGGCGCGCTCCAATCGCAGATGATCAATCCGATTTGCCCCCGAGAAATCTTCGGAGCCTGGAATGAATATTCTTACCCGTAAAGCACGCAGCGGCCACGATAAGGCTGCTTTATCTCGCGAGAAATCGCCTCATATCCATACAATGTCACGCACAGCTCGTACGCTCATCTGAGCTCCAACGTCGATCAGCACGAAATATCCTTGCTTTTCTTCCAGCCGCCATTTTTTTACGATGTGTGCGAAATTTTTTTTCAAAACGAGTACGTGACGATTACTTACCTCTTGAGATTTCTTCAGTGCGAAACCGATAATGGATGTGAACATTTATAGAAAATAACCTACCCGAATTTACACGGAAGAAAAGGATTTTGGAAAGAATTTTTTGGTTCCTCAATACATGTTTTTTTCTACCTGAGCACAATTACTTTGCAATAGAATTTCATGCATAATGATTGTGCTCTATCTCTATTTTTTGCTGCTGCGAAAAAAATTCGTAAAAAGCGCGTAAAACGTTACCAAAAATATAAAAAAAAATTACAGGTAATTGTTGCTGTCGGTCGAATAATCAAACAATTGAAAGAGTGAGAAATACTTGTATTTTTTAGCTTTGGCTAAATAGTATGGCCAGACACTGTACAAGGTCGAATTCACCCTTTTCATCATACGACGCGACCCACGCGGTTCCACGCTCGAACCCTCGCCATGAAAGTCGAAGAAAAAAAAAAGCTTCACGACATTCCCGCGATAAATTTTCGGACCAAGTACAAGAAGAGTCACTTGTAGCATTCGGCGGTATTACTACCGTGCCGGTATTGGCTGCAGCGGTCCGTATCTGGTACATATCTAGCAACGTGTGCCACGTCTTATCTCAGCTGCTGTTCGGTCCCGCGTTTGAGCGTGTTCGTTGTTCCCCGTGCACGTTCGCGAGTCCGCGTGTGCGTGAAATAAAACGGCAAAGGGCGCGCTCGGCATTGTATGTATATCAAAGAATTGCAACGTCCCCGAGTAAATAGCCCCGCGATTTCCATCCGCGTACGGGTAGCTCACGTCCGTCACCGCGGACACGTACGCGCGGCGACGCACATAAATTACGCGCCGTGAACGCAAATTAGCGCACCTTGCGTCCAATGGTGATTACCGACGAGGAACTCGCCTTGGTGTCTCCGCGAACGCTGATCCGAAGTGTGAGATACTCGGGTAAACGCGAGTTGGATGGGACACGAGATGCTGGAATTAGCTGGTTTCTGGAGTACGCAGTGAGGGAAACGGGAAGGCTGAATAGGGGAAAGTTGAAATTGAGTGGGTTGAAAAATTTTTCACAACTCGAACATCGAAAACTCGATTTACGACGTCTGCCAAAGATGGCGTAACTGAGCGATTTCAGGTTGTTTCATTTACTCCACTCGAT
>JAPYZL010083585.1:0-13954 GCA_030522825.1 Platygaster orseoliae
TGATGTGAACGCTCTCGCGCTCTTCGTATTGGTTGAAAATATCGCCATATCGCCAACGCAAATATCGATATAGTAAAATATCGACCTCTGAAGATATCGACGATAAAATATCGATATCAAAAACAGAATTACCGATAATTCGAATTATCGATATGATATCGTGCATCCCTAATAAGAAGACGAGTAATACACTCAATAAACAAAAAAATACGGAGAATTTAAGTTCTATTTCTGACAGATATTTGGATGTGTAAAAAAATAGGAATAGTATTTGAGAAAAGTGATTTGATATTGACTTTCGATGTTTTTTGATGATACGGTTTTTCTTTGAAAATTTCATATAGATTATGTCAGTCGTTGTTGATGCGTGTCATTAGTTTGTCTTTTGCTCTTAACCGCTCATATGATCCTGATGAGGATTTATGACGGTCAAAATATCGATATAATAAAAATGAAAATATGGCTACGAGAGGTCAGTTAATATGAGAAGTTGAGAACAAAAGACAAACTAGTTAAAGACAGAGCTTCAACACAGTTGATGAAAAATGTAAAAAAATGTTTTCTACAGTAGATTTTGTAGTTTAGTGAATAAATGGTACAAAATCGATATTAAACTTGATTCTGAAAAATGTGTTTCGCTTATAAACTGTAATTTATTTGTAACATCTTCATTATTTTGTTCTTTCATAACGGATTGAATACAATTTGAAATTTTTTTTACTCGTTCCACATAAAAGTTATTCTTTTTGAGTTTAACGAGGAATCAAAACAATAACTATTATCAACATTTAACTAACGCTTTTCTTGTTGAACACATTTTCAAGGGTCGTCAAATTGACCCTCGACATATTGCAATTCCCGATCCCCTAAAACGATTTGGAGATTGATCTGATCGATAACAGATTTTTCATGGTAAGCTGCTGGACACATGTAGTTTTGTCTCTCCAACTGCGTTTGCATTATTAGGGAGGTTTTTCGTTTTCGTGGAATTTTCGGCGCTGGAAAAAAAAATTATGTTTCAATCTGTAGGACAAAAAAATTTTGTTTTGACTGATAAATTGAGGAGTTTTATTCAAGAAGGGCGTTAGCGCGCGAATTTGATCCGTTTTTTGATTCTTGACCAAAAAAACATGGTTTTTTCTTCGGATTAAAAAAAAACTAATTGTTATTCAATTTTTGATCGCTTTTTCTACGCTGTCGTCTCCGCTGAAGCTCCAAATATGCTATCAATAAGCTATCAAATATGCAGTTTCCATGAATAACAAATTATTTGCAGCGAGTTGAATATTGAAAAACATCGATTTTACGATCACAAAAATGAGTAGTTTTAACTTTTCTTTTATATATAGAATAAAGTTGTAAATGTAGACTTGAGTTGATATTTCAAGACCTATCGATTAGTATTTTTTGTTTTTCGTGTTTGTGAATTTCAATTTTTTGATACAACGTCATGAGTTTGGACAATAGTTTTACCCTGTTTCACACGCTAACGCCCTTCTTGAATAAAACTCCTTAATTTTAAGAAAAATTAAGTTATCTCTCCAATTTTATGGATTTTACGTTTTTCTTTCAAATTAAAAAAAAAACGTATTATATTGTAGAGAAAGTTGTTAAATTTGATGATTCATTTTCATTGAAAACATTTGTAGCTACAAAATCTAAGAAACACAATATATATTACAAAAGATAATGACTTAAATAATTTGAAGCACGAATCAGATCCTAGTTTGTTTTCTGACATTTACATTACCCTTGAAAAATCAGTTAAACATGTTTCCCAAGTTAAAATTCATTAAAAACAGTCAAAAACCAAGAATCTACAAAAGTTTCAAATTTTTTCTGATTTTATCAACTGAATAATTTTTACCATTTGGATCAAAATCATCCATAGAATCCTCCGATTCATCCCAATTTTCATCCGAAGAAGGATTACGAGTTTTGTGCGTACTGGCTCTGAAAAAAAAAGTTTCATGTTGCATTGTATTTTACATTGCAAAGCTGTAAAAAAATTTAAGTGAAAATAGCAGAACTTACTTGTTACTATCTATTTCAAACCTAGAATCATCACTTTGTTCATCTGAATAACATCCATCAGATTCATTTTCGACATTCACTCTAAATCCCATGGGACGTTCAATACATTTCTTTTCATTTCTTAAAGCCAACTGTAAATCAGCAAGAAGTTTTCCGCCCACCTGAAAAATCATAAATTCAATTTTCAGCCATGTTATTTTCATTAACAATTTATTACATTCTATTCATTCCACTTACTTCCAAATCTTTGGTATCAAAAAAGTTCTGATCAAGATCCAAAGCCCTCAAACTTTCCAATTCACCCAAAACTTCAGGAAATTCGTACAACTGGTTTTCGAATAAATCGAAGATCTCCAGTTTCTTGATTTCTTTCATTGAATCTGGCAGAGATGTTATGTAATTCCCAGGAACGTGAAGTTCCTTCAATTTAGAGAGTTTACCGAAATCATCCGGTAGAGAAATTAACTGGCAATTCTCCGCATTGAGAATTTCTAAATTTTTCAAATCCGTGAAGTTTGGAGGGAGCCAGGAAATATTATTGTTGGACATGTTGACTTTGGTGACATGGCAAAAGTTCCCAACAAAATCGGGGAATGTGGACAAACCAACGTTTTCGAAATTTATGTCCTTCAATAAGTTCTCGCCCTCGAATTTTATTTCAGGAATGACGTTTCCTCCATTGCTTCGGTTACCAATGTCCAGGGTTTCGAGTTCAATCATGTTTTTCGTGGCCCAAGAAAACAATTTATCAGTCAAGTTCGATTGTCGAATAGAAAAGTGTTTGACTTTGACCGGGAAGTTTTCCACATTCAAGACTTCAAAAAACTCAAATTCTGATTCATCCAAGATCACCGTTTCCAGATTTTGGTATTCGTAGTTCAGGATCCAGTTTGGGAAAAGCGTGGACTTTTTAATATCTTTTGCTACAAATGTTTTCAGTTGCGTGCTTGAAGGTGCGTGGTGAATCGACATTTTCGGGTTGTTGGAAGAGACATCCAAAAATTCCAGGCTTTTCATCCCTGTAGTCACGCTATTTGGAATGCGACATAGGTTATTGTGGCACAAGTTAAGGTTCACGAGTCGATTGAGTTTCACGCAATTTGCGGGAAGTTTGCTTAGTTTGTTCCATCCCAGGTTCAGAGTTTGTAAGGATATCAAATCGCCTATATTATCTGGTAACTCCTCAATTGCGTTATTGGACAAATCAAGGGTTTTCAAGAATTTGAAATTTTCCAAGGACGAGGGTAAGTTTGAAATGTTGTTGCCATTGAGTTTGAGAGTTTGTAAGTTTTCAATCGAAGAAATCGAGGATGGGAAACTCTCAAGTTGGCTATTCTCAAGGTTTAGAGTGAGCGTATCAAGGAATGTTTGAGCAAAATTTTCAGGGATCTTCGTTAAAGCACTATCAGTGAGTTCGGGGCATTGAGGATTTCCAGAGTTTTTCTGAGTTGTGTCGCATAGTTTTTCTTTGAATGACTTATTTGGATTTTCGAGATCTTTTATGTATCCATTGATTTTGACTGTTTCCAAAACAGGAGCCATTATCTCTGTTTCAATTTCCTGAAAGGGCACACCTGAAAAAAAGGTTACCATTTTAGGTCTTTTTGCTTGCGTAATAATTTATAATTTTGAATGTTTTATTTTGTTTTCAAAAATTTGTGAAATTTTTCAAAATCAGAATTTTTACTGAAATGAATTGAATTATTGATTTATATTTGTCAAAAATGATAACCTAAATATTTTTTTTGGTTTTGCACAGAAAAAGATGAAAATGAAGATTTCTGATTTTTAAAATATTTTTTTTTTATATCTTTAATCCTATTTATCAAAAAAAAATTTTTTTTTGTTTTCAAAATGTAGCGATGTTTCAAAAACAATAATAAATATCAGGCAAATCTTCAGTCAAGGTTTTTTTATGGTCCAAAATAAATTTTTTAATTTTGCAATGTCAATTCTGTAAATTGAATAGTTTTGCTTTATTTATTAAATTTTAAACTCAGGGTTTTAATTTTTCTTTATAAAAAAACATATAATGTATGAATTTTAAATTTCTGGGTTTTTATAATTTCGAATTCAAAGTATAAGATGCGAGAGATAATGTGTAAAACAATGAAAGTTGCAATTAAAAAAATTTTCAATATTTTTATTTGTATATAAAAACATAGTAAATAGTATATATTGACAGAATAATTCAATTTATAAATATTATTTTCTAGGTAATTATTTAAAATCATAAGAAATCTATTTTAATAATAATAAAGTGTGAATTCAATTACTTAATTTTGCATAATTTTATCTTTATAATTTTTTTTCAAATCCATGCAAAACAATACATTTTTAATTAATACATCAATAAACACACTCATTAGAAACAAACAAATATAGATGTCATTATCTTAATGAGTTTTAATATTTTTAATGAAAATATGAGATACAGAAGAGACTCGCAAGACTTGAAAAAAGTGACATGTAATAAAATATATTCTCAAAACAAAACAATTTCACAATTTATTTAATTTTTATAATTCGTGAATAACGTGTCTTAAACTTATAATTCTGCGCTGATTGTGTCGGAATCTAATTCAAAATACGCAAGTGCCAAGTAAACAATGACAATATTATATGCATTATTATTATTCTTACAACTTTAGTAATCATAATTTCACTTGCTTTCATTCATGATTATGATAATTATATGCTTTCTGATCAGATTGTCTATAAAAGTTGGGTTATGTTGACAATGGAAAGAAAGTAGTTTTTAGTTTAAAATCATAGATATTGACATACCCTTTTCCATGATAGAGTTGAGCAAAAAATCGATATCCTTCCAAAAGCGCGTTTTCTTTCAAGTTTCATATGAATTGTAAAATATGATAAATTTTTATTTATTTACTTTACACTATTGCATGACTGAATATACCTATCCATATAATACTGAGAGAAATATACCTATATATATATATATATATATATATATATATGCATAATGCATATACATATAAACTAAAAACATCAACCCCGCGAACTTGGCGTATGAACAAGTGGCGGTCGATGTTTTTGACAAACCGCGAGTATGTTTACAATTTAACGGCCATTTTCAAACTCGGAAATCGCTTGCATCAGCTTGCATACTGGTGCATACTGGACTGTTGTGTTGCAAAACAGTTGCAAAGTACCTAACGCATATTCCCCACCTGTTACAAAGCGTAAAATCGCGTACGCGACACCTGGAAAGTGCATTTCTTCCAGTGAGTTCTTTGACACATTGTTTCACGCAGTGAAAAGCAGTCGTTGGTTTAGCGATCGCAAAAATGAGTGACACGAACGAAAACTCCAAGTACAAATGGACACCCGACAGCACGACGCTTTTGGTTTCGGTTTGGACCGACAAACAAGTGCAAAAGCAGCTCGAGTACGCCAAAAAGCCGCAGCTCATTTGGGAAAGCATCGCCAGGTACATGAGGAAAAAAGGTTACGACGTCACCGGGAAGCAGTGCAGGTCGCGAATGAAGCAGGTTCTGGTCTGCTACCGCGAGACAAAACGGGCTGGCACGCGAAACGGTGTCGAGCAATATTTCGATTCTATAGAAAAAGTCCTCAAGGAGAAAAAAGTCGACTTCGCAAACGTCGACGGCGTCGACACCGTTGGTGAGATTTTTTTTGTGCTCATTCTGGCTGTATAAAGTTGTTTCGTAACGTGTGTATGATTGCAATTTTTATTGAAAAACAGAAATGACGAATTGAATTGAGAAAAAGAAAATTTTCACGAGTTCGTTGTCTTAAAATTTTAAGGCAAGTTCTGCAGATTTGTACTTTTGAGAATATGAAAAACGTGGAAGAAATTAAAGTTTGAGAGAAAATTTATGGAATTTTCTAACTTTGTATGTTGCGATTTGATAGAAGGCTGATTTTGTAATTCTTGATTATATAGTCAACATTTGCTTTAAATCTAAAAAATGTTCAAGTAGGTAAAATCGAGAATCTTTGAATTTTTGAATACTAAGTCGAAGAGTTAAGAATATATTTGTGACTGAAGTAAATTACTGATGTAAAAAATTGTCGATCGATTAAATTTTAAATTCCAAGATAATCTCATTAAATAAAATTGTATTGAAAAAATTTTTTTTACAAAAAATGCAAGAAGAATTTCAAAATCCATTCAAATTTAGATTAATTTTTGAATCATATATTATATCTTTGAGTTAAAAAATTATTAGGCATTAAATTCTAAAGAAGAATTACCATTTTTTTATCAAGAACAATTATTTTTTATTTTAAATTTTTACTCAATAATGAATGAAACTTTTAAAAAATGATGAATCAAATTTGAGAAAATCAAAATTTTCACAAGTTTGTTACTTTGAAATTTTAAACCATAAGTATTGACAAGTTTACGGACTTGTACTTCCAAGAGTACAGAACTTGGAAGAAATTAACATTTCACAGAAAATTCACAGAATTTTTTTTTAACTTTGTATGTAGCGATTAGATGGAAGGCTAATTTTGTAATTTTTGATACTACAGTAAAAATTCTAAGCTTTGATTCTAAAAAATGTTCGAATTGATGAAATCAAGAATCTTTCGAAAGAATCTAAAAGAATCTCTCGAAAATTAAGTCGAAGAGTTAAAAATACATTTATAACTAAAGTGAATTACTGATGAAAAAAATTCTCCATCAAATAAATTTTAAATTCTTATCCAATCTCATTACATAAAATTGTATTATACAATTTTTTTACAAAAATTGCAAGAAAAATTTCAAAATTAGCAAATTTAGAACTAATTTTTGAAGTCCATGAATTACCATATTAAATCTTTCAGTCAAAAAATTACTAGACATTAAATTCAAAAGAAGAATGAGAATATTTTTTCTAAAATATTTATTCAATAATAAACGAAATAAAAAAAATTGTTTAATTAAAATGAAATGATGAATCGAATTTGATAAAATGAAATTTTTCATGAGTTTGTAACTTTGAAATTTGAAGCATAAGATTTGGCAAGTTTGCAGGCTTGTACTTCCAAGAGTATAAAATTTGGAAGAAGTTGAAATTTCAGAAAAAATGTACAAAATTTTCTAAATTTGTACATTGCGATTCGATAAAGGTTATTTTTGACATTGTTGATACTATAATTAAAACTCTAAGCTTTGAATCTGAAAAATAGATAAAATCAAGAATCTTTGAATTTTTAAAAATAAGCCGAAGAGTTAAGAATAAATTTATAACTAAAGTGAATTACTGATGGAAAAAATTCTCGATGAAATTAATTTTAAAATCCAAGACAATCTCATTACATAAAATTGTGTGCATAATATTTTTTTTTTAAAAAGATGCAAGAAAAATTTCAGAATATATGCAAATTTAGAATTAATTTTTGAAGTCCATGAATCATATATTATAACTTTCAGTCTAAAAATAACAGTTAATAAATTTAAGAGGAATCAGAATTTTTATTTGAAAATTTTATTCAATAATTAATGAATTAAAAAAATTTTTTAGAAAATTATGAATAATATTTGAAAAAATCAAAATCATCAGGAGTTTATTACTTTGAAATTTGAAAACATAAGAATTGGCGAGTTTGCAGACTTGTGCTTCCAAGAGTATAAAACTTGGAATAAAATAAAATTTCAGAGAAAATTCACGGAATTTTCCAACTTTGTATGTTGCGATTCGATGTAAAAGAATTTTAGAATTTTTGATACTATAATTAAAACTCTAAGCTTTGAATCTAAAAAATATTTGAATATATGAAATCACGAATCTTTGAATTTTCGAAAAGTCGAAGAGTTAAAAATACATTTATAACTAAAGTGAATTACTGATGGAAAAAATTCTCGATCAAATAAATTTTAAAATCTAAGACAATCTAATTACATAAAAATAGATTGATATAATTTTTTTACAAAAAATCCAAAAAAAATTTCAAAATCTCTGCAAATTTAGAATTAATTTTTGAAGACCATGAATTATATATTTTATCTTTCAGCCCAAAAATTATTAGACAATAAATTCAAAAAAAGAATAAAAATTTTCATTTGAAATGTTTTTTCGATACTAAATGCAATAATAAAATTTTTGAATTAAAAAACTATGATGAATCAAATTTGGGGAAATTTTTCACGAGTTTGTTATTTTGAAATTTTAAAACATCAGAATTGGCAATTTTTACAGACTTAAGACAGAGTATAAGACTTGGAATAAATTGAAATTACAAAGAAAATTTACAGAATATTCTAACTTTGTTTTTTGCAATTCGATGGAAGGTTTATTTTGTAATTCTTGATATTATAATTAAAACTCTATGCTTTGAATCTGAAAAAATAGATGAAATCAAGAATCTTTGATTTTTGAAAAATAAGTCGAAGAGTTAAGGATACATTTATAACTAACATGAATTACTGATGGAAAAAATTCTCGATCAAATAAATTTTAAATACTAAGCCAATCTTTTTACATAAAATTGCATTAATATGATTTTTTCACAAAAAATGCAAGCAAAATTTCAAAATTAAAAATTAACTTTTGAAGTCCATGAATTATATATCTTTCAGTCCAAAAATTATTAGACATTAAATTCAAAAGTAGAATTAGAATTTTTATTTGGAATTTGTATTCAATAATAAATGTTATAAAGAAATTTTTCAATTAAAAAAAATTATAAATGGAATTTCATAAAATCAAAATTTCCACGAGTTGGTTACTTTTGAATTTTAAAATATAAGTATTGGCAAGTTTGCGGACTTGTACTTCCAAAAGTATAGAACTTGGAAGAAATTAACATTTCAGAGAAAATTTACAGAATTTTTTAACTTTGTATGTTGTGCTTGGATGGAAGGCTAATTTTGTAATTCTTAATACTACATTTAAAATTTTAAGCTTTGATTCTAAAAAATGTTCGAGTAGATGAAATCAAGAATCATTGAATTTTTGAAAACTAAGTCGAAGAGTTAAGAATACATTTATAAATAAAGTGAATTACTGATGGTAAAAATTCACGATCAGATAAATTTTAAATTTTAAGACAATCTCATTACATAAAATTGTATTGATACAATTTTTTTACAAAAAATGTAAGAAAAATTTCAAACTCTGCAAATTTAGAACTAATTTTTGAAGTCCATGAATTATATATATCTTTTAGTCCAAAAATTATTAGACATCAAATTCAAAAGAAAGATCAGAATTTATATTTGAAGTTTTTATCCAATAATAAATGAAATAACAATTTTTAATTAAAAAAAAAAGATGAATCAAAATTGAGAAAATCAAAATGTTCACAAGTTTGTTACTTTAAAATTTGAAAACATAAGATTTTGCAAGTTTGCAGACTTGTACTTCCAAGAGTATAAAACTTGGAAGAAACTAAAATTTTAGCGAAAGTTTAAGATTTCCAAACTTTGTATATTTTAATTTGATGTAAAGGTAATTTTAGTTGATACTAAAATTAAAACTCTGATCTTTGAATCTACAAAATGTTCAAATAGATTAAATGGAACTTCTTTGGATTTTTAAAAATAACTGGAAAAATTTAGAATACATCTATAACTAGGGTGAATTTCCAATGGAAAAAATAAAAGATCAAATAGTTTTGAATTTCTAAGAGAATCTCTCATATAAAATTGTAATTATATAATAATTATACTCTAACTATACAAACATTCTCCTGGTTATAAAAAGTATATGAAAAATTCCAGAAAATAAGGCTACTTTTATAATTTTCAAAACTATAAATAAAACTCTAATCTCAAAATCCAAAGAAAATGTTTAAATAGATGAAATGAAGAATCATTGAATTCTTGGAAACCATCTCAAAGATTAGAGAAAAATTTGTATTTGAGGTGAATAACAGAGAAATAATTAACGATCACATAATTTTGTGATTACATAAAATTAAGTAATTCAACAAAAAATAGCAAGAAAAATTTCGAATTCTATACAAATCGAAAATTGATTTCAGAAATTTATGAATTACATATCAAATCTTTGAATCCAAAAATAAATAAAATCACTAAATTCGAAAAAAAATAAGAATATCAAAAATGCTCAAGAAACTGGGAAACTTATTCACAAAATTAAAAAAAATTATTTTCAATTACATAATGGTACAAAAACTTACCTGAATCTACACAAGAAAAAAATGATAGTGATATTGAAAAACAATAAACTGAGTTTCATAATGAAACGTGATATTTCGTAAATTGAAAAAAATTTTTTGTTATAAACATCACGGAGGACTGTTTTGATTTCTTTTAAATCTTATTCCTATAGTTTTAAAGTATGAAAAACTCCTTGAAGTATGTCACGAAAATTTTGATCAACAATTTTCCTCATTTTTTATCATCCTGTAAATTTCTGACTAATCATTCAGCTTTTTCATAATTGTCGTGACCTTTCATGATCTGTATTCTAGATTATAAAACTGTTTGTATTTGCATGAAGTTTGAAGTATGTATTGATATACTTGAGACTCGAAGAATCGATGTGGAACAACCTCTATTTATACAAACATCATCGTATTTATTTAAAGTATATACTTCGAAAAATTCAGGATCATATTTCTATTGTTTGTAGATTCAACAGAAAAAATGAAATCTCCTCCAAAGGATGTAAAGACCAACAAAAATTTGCAAATGAGGTATCAGAAGTACCAAGAACCTGCTCAATGTGTGTACAGAACCCACGTTTTGTCGCCTACTTGGATCGAGGACAGTACGTTCATTCATTATACATTGCTAAAAGAATCACAGCACATTTTCACCTACTCATTATTACAAGATTCGTCGACTTGCATTTTAAAATTGAATATTGGATCATAAAAATTATTACAAGTTATACAAAAAAAAGTTTGAAACTTCCAAAACTTACTGATCTCGTGTTTTCATTAAAGACATAAAATTAGAATATGAAAATTTTATGTGCTTGCTTCTCATTCCTTTCCTCTGATTTTTTATGTGAATAAATTGCTGAATGCGACTTTTAATAAATTTTTCCCAGATGATTACCCAGACTCTTCTGAATCAAACGAAACTGTTCTCGCTCGTCCGTTTCGTGTTTTCTCGCCAGTCCGTGACGCAGCGACCAATACAAGGCCCAAACTTCAATCAGAGTCCAACACAAAAATAAAACAAAACATGATCGATGATTTCCCCGTTAGAGAAGGCACTAGGCAAAATCGAATGAATTGCTTCAGTGATGTTCCGCTCCAGAACGCAGTCCAAAATGTTCAGAACCAGATAATTCAAGAAAACATGCAGCAAACTCAAGCCATTTTGCATCAAAATTACTTGCACAATCAAATTATCGACCAAAATATTTTGAACCCCAATTGCCATCAAAATTTTCGTAATATGAACCACGCAATGTGCGCCAACAATGGAATACTTTCCAGGCCTCAGCATATTAATCTGGTTCAGACTCAGTATCCTGAAAATTATCAGCGTGTTCAAAGCAGGTATTATATGACATTTTCAAAATTTCTGCTAGTTACATAATTTATTACATATTTTGTTATAATCTCTTAAAATAACTCCATTTTTCAATAGGTACCAACAAAATTCCGTGGTGAATAACCAAGCAATGCCTCAAGAGCCCAGAAAAGTTAACTTTGGCCAGAATTACGTGTATTTTCCGGAAGAAAATTTAAGCGATTCACCAGATATGAACGAGGCTTTTTGCCAGTCTACGAAATCTCTCATTAAGCCCAACATGAATGAAACTTACGATCAGTCGGCTCCGGCGAATAATTCCTTCAACGTGCCAAATATCGATACAACTGTAATGACGAACAACGCGACTTTTAACGATGACACATTGTCGATCGATTTCGTCCAGGAATCTTCGTCTCCATCCGACAACGAGCAGCCAAAATCCAGGGATTTTTCTGTCAACACAGAAGCTGAACCGCTCGCTCCGTTTCGGACCAAGAAAGCTCAGAAATTTGAGCAGCTGGTGTTGAACGCGATAAATTCACAGAATGAAGTGATGAATAAGGTATTAGGAGAGCTACATAGGAAAAAAGAGTTGAAAAATATCATCATTAACTAAATAAAAATTTAAAAACTTTTTTTTCTTCAGTTCTTGCAATTGTTATTTTAACTGTTGCAGTATTGTAATTTTTTCTGAGGAATGTTTTTTTTACTACAATTCTACTATATACAAATACTATATACAAAATACTACAAAAAAAATTATTACAAGTAATAATCATAAATAACGAAAGTAGGAATTTCAAAAATTGACGTTAAAAAATACCAATAATAAATATTATAATGAGTAACAATGACGAAACATGAGTATACTTACTGAAATCTAGAGAATGTAAAAAATGGTTTCATGAAAATTCTAAAAATTGAAAGATGTCTAGAATTCTCAATTTTAGCAATTAAAAAATCACAATAATCCTAGTTTAAAAATGCTTTTCTTCATAAACAGAATTCTGAAGATAAATTTTCGGCTACTATAACGTGGAAAATAAAAATTTAAAAAATGTTTAAACTCATGTCAGTAATTAGTAAAAAAAAAAAAAAAATTAGAATCTATGAAAATGCTAAAAAATCAAAATAACTTTGAATCCTGGAGCATCAAATTCTAGAAATCAAGATAAATTTATTACGATACCAAAAAATCTTACTAATTACACAAACTCTGAAGAAATAAAAAGTACTAAAATTCTATGAAAAAAAAAAAATTATTTGAAAGAAATTCTAGAGCATCAAGTTCTAAAGAGCGTATATAGCTACTTCTAATAATAGTATAAATCTAGAAAAATACAAGAAAATGCGACAAAAACTTATAAATATTACAATAATATGATAATACAAGAAATCTGTAAAACATAAAAAATTAAGATTATTATCTAAATGAATTAAAATTAATTAGTTAAACATAATAAAAAAATAAATAAGAAATTACTTGAAACTGGTCTTAATTTGAAAAAAAAAATGATTAAAAAAAAAATTCGAGTTAATTCAATCAATTGAAATTTAAAAATTGAATTTTCAAATAAAAAAAAAATTCAATTCAATTCAAATAGATTAAAAAAAAACAATGAATTCTCGAAACCTGTATAATACTCGAAAAAAATACTCAAAATCTATGAGAGTATTAGAGAATTTTTAAAAATATTCTACATAGTTGAAAAATGTGAGAAATTATAAAAATCCTTAAATACTGAACAACTATATATATATTTATAATGTTCTCCAATATTTATTAAACTTAGAATCATAGAGAATATAATCCTAAAAATTTCTATGAAAATACACAAAAATATATAAAAGACAATGTTTTCTAAAGAATCAGTTTGAATACTCAAAATCATTAAAATCTTCAAAGCTGTAAGCATCAAATTTAAGAAATCTATGAAACACTTCAAATCTGTGTCGATATTTTTTTTTCCAAATCTATAAAAATAATAAAACTTTTCATAACTTTGATTCCCAGATCATCGAGATCGTAAAATATTGGAGAGTAGAATAGAAATTTTCAATACTATCGGAAAATCCTTCAAGTTGTATAAATACTAAAAAGTTATGAAAATAGCAAAAGTATTAGAAAAAAATCTCAACCTCAATGACTAAGAAAATCACAGATATCAAATTTCATTACATTCAATACAAACATGAAAAATGTGCAACTCTGTACTAAAAAAGCTGCATAACTTTGAAATCCTGAAATTCAAAGAAATTGAAAAAACAACCTTGTTAAATGTTCAAAAATCATATAATCTCAAGGGAAATATATTATTTGGAAAAACCCCTCCCGAAAATATTTTCTGCCTACGCACCTGATTGTGATGATTTTTTTTCTAGACTTTATTTAACCCATTAACGTCTGAACGGACGTTTTTTCCTGCGAACTTTCCGGCCTTAAAAAAAATGATTTAATGAGTTTCTAAAAAATCGAGCCAAAGTTTT
>JAPYZL010083634.1:0-10774 GCA_030522825.1 Platygaster orseoliae
TATAAATTTTTAATGATCGAATTATATGTAGTGAAATTCAATTTTTATGATTTTCGAGATTCAGCTTCTTTTCTTTCTAATAATTTTGGTATTTTTCGTAATTCTTTGATTTTTTAGCTATAAAAGAGCATTATGAATTTTTTTTAGCTTTTTAAAATCCGATACTGTAGAAACCAAAGTTGGAAAATATTTTATATTTTGATAGTTTTTCAAAAAAATTCTAACTGTATATATTTAAGGTATTTCAAAGATTTCAAGAATTTTCGCATTGCATGTTATTTTTAAACTTTTATTTATTTACTGGTATTTTCAAAAATTTTCAAAGTTTTTATGGATCACTACACCGAATTCTCGAATTTCATACTATATTATTATTAGGAACCTGACTTTTTTCATCACTTTCTCTCAATTTTCAATGAACATTTTTTCCCATTTTTTTTTTAAGTATTAGGTCAATCGAAACAATTTTATGATTTTCAATTTTGAAATCCCGAATCTCATATTTTTAATTTTCGGGTTACATGTAGCAAAATTCAATTATTGTGATTTTTGAGTTCTAGATGTTTTTTTCTAATCTTTTTTATAATTTTTGTAATTCTTTAATTTTTGAGCAATAAACGATCATTATGAAAGTCTATTTAGCTTTTTTAAATTTTTAAATTCGATACTGTAGGAATAAAATTTGAAATTTTTAAAATATTTTTATAGATTTTTATAGAATTTATAACTTTTCAGATTGTAGGTATTTCAAAGATTTCTAGAATTTTCCTATCGCATGTTATTTATAAACTTTTTTTCATTTACTGGTATTTTCAATCATTTGCAGTGTTTCTTTGGATCACTATACAATAGTATATTATTGCGAGTTTTCGAAATGCCTGTTTTGACGAAACGAAAGGTTGCAGCCCGAGGCGAAGTCGAGGGTTGTAATCGTTTCGTCGAGAGAAGCAATTTTCAAAACTCACAATACGATATTTTATTCACAGTTCGCTAAAAATTCACGTTCAAATATCCGATTTTTAGCAAATTGTGAATAAAATTCTATTCCATGCTATATCATTAACCATAATTAATAGTTCTGTTATTGAAATTTTTTTTTGAATTTTAATTGCATCGTAACTAATATTAATTTATTTTCCAATTCATTTCAACAGTAAAATGAGTTTTATTTGCCGGTATGAAATTCAACATACATTTAAATATCCCACGTGCGCCAACTGAACGCGCAGTTAAATCTTCTCGACAATCGTCAGCTGATTTCGATTTCGAGTTTCACCAAAAAAAACCTTCTGAACATTTTTCGACAAAAAATGTACTTTAATTAATTTCTTACATTCTTCTGCCAATCCCATCCTCTGCGCGTCAATAGATGAATAAAACAGTTATCGTAGGCTACGAAAAAAAGCTATTATCCTACGAATTGAACAGATTGAAGTTTGATTTCGTAAATCCTGCATAATAAAGTAATTTATATAATTTTCGAAGCGGAATCTTTCGACTAACATCTGTAATAATAATAGACCTCAGTCATAGCTGTTTTTTAACGAATAATAGGTGATAAATTGACATCATCTAAGATATCCTCATTAACAACATCCTAAAAACAAGTTTTTGAAAATAGTTGGAATTTTGTCAAATTATTTTGAAGAAATGTGATGTCATCGTGAATATATTTTGGCTACATTGAATGTTAAATCATTGCTCACTCATATTCCAACTGACTTGGGTAAAATCTCAATCAAAATAGCTTGAGATTTTAATTCTCAAAGTACCGAATTTCCAAATTTTGTTCTGTCTGACGAAATTCGTGAAATATTGTGATATCTATGCAACACATTTTCATGTGAAAGCCTTTCTTTTCTTTTGACTTCCGAAAGAACGAACAAGTTTCATATAACGGAACTAATATCGCTCGACACATCAGTTATAACACGTTGTCACACCTAATCGTTTCTAATTGAACATCAAGTGACATTGGTATTTCTGAAATAGGTTTTTCCGAATCAATTTATTTTTTTTTTTCATTCACTCGAGAGTAACTGTTTTTCTTTCCAAATGGAGTAGATCAAGTTTTTCCGTTAGGAAATGAATGCCTTGTGATACTAGGCCACTCATTCATGTATACCTTTTGTGTGCTGAAATCGATGTTTTGATTCGTACAAAAGCAACACTTGAATGGAGCAAACGGTGCAGGTTCTTTTACTTTCTCGAGTGTTTCTTTGTTGATCACTTGTTCCTCAAGTTTATCAAATAATTAGTAAACTAAGCTTAGATGATCAGGAAAAACGACTTCATTCAAAAAAGCCATTGTCAAATTTGTATATCACATCGATTCCTTTTTTCTTCGAATCAAACCTTTTGACTTTGAAAAAACCCTCGATGTTTGAGTATTGTGCTTTTTTTGTAATGAAAACAAAATCGAAATGTTTAGTCGAATGTTAAGACAATCATAGAGAACTTTTCTGAAATGTTTGTGTTGAATAAAAAAGGACGAATTCCATGCTCCAAGAGCACCGCGTTCGAGTACTATTGTAGCTTGAGTTTTGTCCGCTTGTAGCTTTCGCTGACTTCTCACGGAGAGTATCTCGCCCCATGCCAAGGACAGCCAGTCTTCGCTATATGCCCTCGCTCGTATGTTATCTCGCACGTCTCACTTTGCTTATTAACGCTCTTTGTTCGCGCCCGGCGTCTCGCGTAGAAATTCGTCATCCCCCTAAATAGTGCCAAGCGCTCTAAGAAATTTTACATCGTATTTTTGCAAATAGATGCGAGTTTCGCGTGAATTTTGTTAGATTGGAAAAAAATTCCTGTCATTTAAAAATTTGCGATATACGTGTCAATGTGAATCTTTTATTTCTTATACTCGAATTGATGATTTTTCACTCTTTCAGTTTCGATAAGTGAAATTTTGACTTATTCAATTAGAAGGCGAGTGATTCACCATCAAATTAGAGGAATTTCACAAGTTAGCTAAAAAAAAGTCAAATTCTACTGCATAAATTAGTGCTTTATAAGTTTATTTTTCAACTAGTGAAATTTTTGAAACGACTCAACTACTAGTGCATTTATTACTGATGTGATGAATGACATTTTCACTAACCACATTAGTAGTTTTTAGTACTTGTTATTTTTAGTAGATTTTTAAAATTGTATAAAACTGAAAATATTGTGAAACGAGTAGGTAGTGATTGAGATTAGAAAAAAGTTTATTACTATATTTTTTCCAAGTTTGCATGATACTTTTTTCATTTTTGATAATCAATCTAGAAAAATTGAATAGTTTTGAAAATATACGGAACTGTTAGAATTGGGGAAAATACTATATAATTTAAAAATTTGTTACAAGATATTACGAAAATTCAAAAAGAATCTCAAGCATATAAATTTGAAGATTATCAATTTTTCTGAAAAATTTCAATTATTGATAGAATTTTGTGAAATGGAGTCTTGTACATTGTGCTCATTGTCATATTTATTCAAAACGTGTTTAGTAATATTTGTTAATTTTTATATTAAAAATCGGGAAAATTTAAAAAGAATAAAAAAATTTTGAATAATTTTCATGAGTTTGACGAATTTCGATTAAATTTAACAGTTTTATAAATATACGTATTTTATCCAAAAATTTTGAAAATACAGAAAAATCGAAAAAACTTTTTCAATTTCGATTGTAGTCAATCATTTTGGAAAATTCTGAAAATTCGAAAAATTGAAGAAAAATTCAATAAATTTCCTAGATTCTGTATATGTACTTGTATTTTGTATTGTATTACTTGAAAATTTGGACAATAAGGTTTTTTTCCATTAAAAAAAAAAAAAAATCTGGAAAACCTGAAGAGTATTTCGTGAAGATTTTGGGATAACTCATTTTGAAATGGCAAAGTTTTTCATAGTTTGTATTACGTCTCAAATTATTGAAATTTTAAAAGATCTTGTATGTCGACATAACTTTTTTCAGTTATTTTGTGCAAAGACTGAATCCTTTTAATTTCTGAATGTGGATTCTAAAAATATGCAAGTTAGTAAATATGAATAGTTTTCTTAAGAATAAAAATTCTAAGAACAAATATTTCTGCAGAATAGTATACTTCTACCTAAAGTAAAAAAATCCACTTCATTTCCTGCAATAACCAGCCACGAAAAACAAAATTCCACAAACACAAAATCTTTCAACCAACTTCTCCAATTCCAAAAAAGATATAAATAGTCTCAAATGACTCAGCAAGTCGAAAATGTGAAACATAATTGACGTTTTCCCAGCGTCGTAAGCCTCATCCCTCCATTCCAAGTCACGTAGATGCAAATAAAGATGAATGCCAGCAATGTCCGTCCAAAAATAGACTTCTGGTCATTCTACATGCCCAAAAAGAGTTTTGGTAGTAAAACGGATTAGGCGAATCGCGTAATTCGATCGTGAATGACCTTCAAAAACAACCATGACCCGACCAGTAAGCTCAGCACAAGAGGATAACCCAACGTCTCTGCTTGGCGCCCGTCGCCGCGCGTAATGGCTCGCCAAGAACAACGATTGGTCTTTAAAGGCGCGCGCCTCCGGACGTTATCCGCCGCAAGGAAAACGCTTTCGGGCGGGCGGTCGAGGAATCGGCGCCGATGAAAGGACGCGAGGAATTTGGTGAATGGGAGTGCCTCGCTTCGCTCTCGGCTCGCGCGATTAGTCGCAGCCGCGTCGTCCTTCTCCCTTGTTTTTCGCCCGTCTCGCCCTTTTTCTTTATACGCAGCGCGTGAATTTTATACGGGCCGGCTACCGTGCGCAATTGTGCATATTCACCGGGAAGCGCCGTCGATCCACCAAAGGCATTCCCGGGCGCGCAAGCACGGCTCGCGTTGCGTTGCGCCCTTTCATGATAAAAACGATCCTCTTGCTGCCTGCCGCCCTCTCCACCCAATCGCACAACGATACAATTGATTATCGCCTCGCGTTTCATCGGCTCGCCGATTCTCGAAATTCCATTCCCACGAGGCGTCGCCCGGTTTTTCCGATGACTTGCCGGGAAAAACGTGCGAAAGTCACGTTTTCCAGCGACGCCGAAGCACCCCGGGGCGTCTTTATCCGGTTTTTTTTTTGTTGGTTTCGGAGAGAAATTTTTTCGGACTGTTTGGTCCGTGGGTAACTGTTAAAATGGAAATTGTGTTTAGAAGAGTTTTTTCCTTTACTGTTATTACGGGGCAGGGCCGCCGAGAGAAAATCCGGGCCCCACCCCTAATTCTTTGAAGAAACACTATGCAATATGACATAATCATAAATGTTTCTTTTATGAAAGACAAGATTATCGAAATTTTTAGGCTATTGTCTAGGGACATGGACAATTTTCCAATCCAAACTTCAAAAAATTCAGGATTTTCAAATATTCATTATCAATTAGTTAATAATCTTTAATTTATAAATTACTTTTAGAATATTTAACAGTTTTCTTGCATTTTCAAATTATGTACAGGTAATTTAAAAAAAGTTGGACGTTCGATTCGATTTTGAAAATTTTTGCATATAAGTATATTTTCATAGAAATATTGTTATATATGCACATAGAATGAATCGAATATAAAAACATTATTTGATAATGACTTGCATTTCGGAGAATTAAAATTTTATTTTTTCTGAACATTCTATTTTTGATGTTATGTAAAAATAATCAGTTTTAGCAATTTTTTTTGTTGTCTATGAATATTTAAAAAAATTTTTTTATATTTCATAATATTTATATTTTATATTATATAATATTTTTGTGATTCATAATATATGAAATTTTTAAATCTAAGCTCCAAAAAGTTCAGGATTTTCGAATATTCATTATCAATTTGTTAATAATCTTGAATTTATAAATGATTTTTGGAATATTTAACAGTCTTCTTGCATTTCCAAATTAGGTGATTTAAGAAAAGTTGGATATTCGATTCGATTTAAAAAATTTTTGCATATAATCATATTTCCATTAAAATATTGCTATACTATATGCACATAGAATAAACGCAATATGAAATCATCATATTGTAATGATTTGCATTAAAGAGAATTAAAATTTTTTATTATCTGAACATTCTATTTGATGCTATGTTAAAATAATCAGTCTCAGAAATTTATTTTATTGTCTATGTATATGGACTATTTTCAATCCCAAACTCAAAAAAGTTCATGATTTTCGAATATTCATTATCTATTTGTTAATAATCTTGAATTTATGTATAATTTTTGGAATATTTAACAGTTTTCCTGCATTTTCAAACTAGGTATGGTAATTTGAAAAAAGCTGGATATTCGATTCGGTTTTGAAAATTTTTGCATGTAATTATATTCCCATAAAAATATTATTATATATGCATTTAGAATGAATCTAATATAAAATTAACATATTATTGTAATGACTTGCATTTCAGAGAATGGAAAATTTTTTTTTTCTGAACATTATCTATTTAACGTTACGTAAAAATCATCAGTTTTAGCAATTTTTTTATTGTCTATGAATACGGACGATTTTCAAATCCAAACTCCAAAAAGTTCAGGATTTTCGAATATTCACTTTCAATTTATTAATAATCTTGAATTTATAAATGATTTTCGGAATATTTAACAGAAATTTTTGAATTGCTAGTATTTCATGTAGTTTTGAGAATCGATGAACATTTTTCAATGACCAAGCGAAGTTTTTCATGCACGCGACATTTGAATATTATCATGTTTCAATAAAACTTATATTTTTATAAAAAATTTGTAAATAAACTAATTGTATTTTCAGGTAAAAAAACGAAAAAAAATTTTTTTTCCTGTCACTGACTTACGGGCCCCTTTAAAAAGTCCGGACCCGGGGGGTTTCCCGCCTCCCCCCCCCTCTCGACGGGGCTGTTACGGGGTTTTGAGGATGTCGTTTGATAATTAGAGTTTTTTGTTGCCATTGATTAAAGGAATTTTGTGTTGTTTTTTGTATGATTATTATGAGGGTGCAATTGTGGGAATATTTGATAAATACTATGAAATATTGATTTTTGAAAATTATTAAAATTTTTGTTATAATCGTAGACATCATTTTCGTCTTATGTGCTTTAAAATTGACTGTATAAAATAATATTATCAAAGAGTAACAAATAAAAATTGTTGAATAAGAGATTATGAATCTATTCGTTCCAGAGTGAAAAATCCTCAAGTTCAACATTTTTAATAAACACTTCAAATTTGAGTAATTTACCAGTTTCTAATTTGAAAAATCTAAAATTGAAACTTTCAAATACTATCGAAATCGTCGAAAAGCTGTAAACATATAAAAATGCAAAATTTATCATGAAATGTTGACTTGTTGGACACTCAATACGATCAAAAATAAAAAACTGACAGAGTTCTCTTGAATTGTCATAAATATTAGAAAATTTGAAACATTTGCAATTGTCGAAGTCATTACTGATCGCTACAACCAATTTTTCCTATCAATTATTATTAATGTATATGACCAAATAAGTTTGAGCCTAGTGTGAGTACACATAGAATTTAAAATTGAGGAACAAAAACAATTGGAGCAGAAATTACTGAAAAAAATTTTAGGCAATGATCATTATTCCAAATAATTCGAAACTTTGGAAATACAACTATACAGGTATAAGTTTTTTGTAACGAAAAATTTGTGGTTCACAGCTGGAAAATCATGAATAACCTAAACCAAAAAAAAACTCATTCTAATGACTTGAAAAATATTATTACTTTACACTGAATGTGATAAACTTTGGAGCCTTAAATAAAAAGTTGAATAACAACTCATTACTTGTAACATAATACTTCTACACTCTGACCATTTATCAGAAGAAATATAAATTCTACTTTAAGACTGTTTTTATCATTCATGTTAGTAAAAAAATTTAATTTTGAAAACCATAACATATGCAAGTATTGGTATTATTTCTGAATTACTTTTTTTATATCAAAGAATATATTAATATGATACAGTTGTTATCAATAATTGCATTCTTAAAAACTTTTGGTTAATTTTAGGTTACTCATTATACAACTTGATACAGTTTCAAAAAGATGTCGTTTTTCTATAAAAGTGTATAATTATAATATAGACAATGTTAGTACTGCAAAAAAATCTTTACAAAATAGATATACTCCTAATTTTTCGCATTAGGTGTATTTGTTTTTTTATCGAAAAATACTGTAGCTATTCATTGACCCGTACCGAAAATTTCGAGCTGGCGTAACCACATCTGCGAGCGGCGCTACATTTATTCAGCGCCGGCGCGCTGTATTAATTGTACGACATTCGTATCATTGAAATCGTACACGTGTATTCGGTGCGCGAACGTGAGCGGACTATCCTGGCATTTCCACGTGCGTACGCTTTACCGTTAGCATCGACCTTTTGCATCTGGGCTCCTCGATTCTCTCTCCACGCCACGCTTCATTCGATTTTTTCTATATCGTTTTTTGCAGTCCCCCTCCCCTATATACTATTTATTTTTTCATACTGAGAAAAAATTGTTGTACTTTTTGCCAGAAATATTGCAAAAAGTACAATATTATCGTACTTTTCACAATAATATTACAGTCTATGCAATATTATTGCAAAACTTGCAATATTTTTTTTTTATGTGTTCGATTGTATTCAAATTTGAATTGTAATTTTTTCTAAAAATTGTATATTACAAAGCTTTTAGAGTTTGAATATGGAAAATTATTTTTTAATAAGGTTCTGATTTCGAAACAGAGTTGATTGCAATTTATATTTTTCTAAAATCTAGAAATTATCTCGACGTAACGAATAAAATATATTCAATAAATAATTTACACTGAGAAAAGTATTTCAAGTACAATTCATAATTTTTGTTTTTAGAGAATGATATTCGTATACAATTTGAATGTCGATTTGTATAAATTATTTCAAAAATTATGCATTAATCATGTTGTGTCTAGTGATTAACTCATGCAAATTAATCAGCTGATGTTTTAAATTTTTTTCGAACAAGTATAATTTATGACACTCAAACAGGTAATTTTATTAACTTTTTGAATAAAGAATATTGAATAATGTGAGTGCTTTTGAAACTCGAGATTAAAAAGTTTACAAAAAAGCAGTTTAGAAATAAAAATCCAAAATTTTTTAATCTTGGTATAAAAATAAAGAGAATAGAAAAATCGTAACTTGGAAAACTACACTCTTTACTGCCTTAAAAAAATGTCTAAATGTCTAAAAAAATGTCAAAAGAAATAAATATTAACAATTTTTCAAAAATCTAAGTTTATAAAATATAAAAAAAACGGCATCGTAGACAGACAGACCTCTTTGGCACTTTTCAACACATTGTTCCAGAAGCAACCGTTCGTTTCAGAGCATCCAAGGCCGCGTAAAAGGCACGTTAGAATGTCGTTTGACGAGCCCTAAAAAAAGCGTGGAAAAAAAAGAAACATGCCCAGGTACCGTAATTTTTTTCCTTGTCTTCGGGCGCGTGAATTTCGCGCGCGTTTTGCGTTTCGTCCCCGTTTTACGTGTCCACCGTGATTTCGCAACTCGCCGAGAGACAGGTGCACATTGCGTCAACTCTTTAACAATTTGTCGCTCTCGCGCAATGGAGGCAACGTGCGCGCTTTGCGCGATCGAGTTACGGTATTTTACGAGCTTGCGAAACGCTTTTAATTGCTCGAGAAACATTTTTCGACATGTATCAGGGGCGGCGAAACATAATTTTTTTTTTTTTGGTAGGTGGTGATTGAGACTTGAGAAACGAAGGAGATTTATTGTCATGTTTTCTTGAACTATGCATTATTATGGTTTTGCATTTTTTGGTGATAATTTAGTAAAATTCAAAAATTTTGAAGAGTTTAAAAAATCTTCAGTTGAAAATTTTTTTCGTAAAATTCTGAAAAATTTGTATCAAATTTGGTATTTTAAAAATTTTGAAAAATCAAAATCTTAAGCGCATAAAAGATTATCGAGAATTATTTGAGATGTAAAACATTTTGTAAATGTTTTAATAATTACCATTTCTTTATTTTTGCAGAATATATAAGTGCAATAATGTTTCTCACATTTTTTGATGGAAATCTGATAAAATTGGAACTAATAAATAGAAATAGAGAAAATTTTTGTGAACAGTATGAAATTCATTGAAATTTTGAAAGTTTTACATGTTTTGTATTATTTTTAGAATTTCCGAAATCACTATATAATAAAAAACAACATTCGAAATAGCCCGAATTGTCAATCCTTTTGAAGAATTTAAAAAATTCATATTTTTTAGATTATATTAGATAGCATATTCTTTCATTATATACATAATAATTGTCATTCATTCATGAAAAAATTTGCAAAACTTCTAAATTTCTAAAAATAAAGAAGAATTTCAGTTATTTGGTCGAAATTTCATGTAATTTTAAAAGTTTTGAATGTTTTACGTTGCGTTATAAATTGAGAAAATTTCAAAGAATTAAAAAACTAAAAAATTAACTTAGAACGTCAACAATATCAAAAACAAATGAAAAGTTTATAAAAATACATAATTTTATTAATAGTCTTCAATAATATTTCCTTCGATATTTGTGTTGAAAATTATGGAAAATCTTATTAAGGTTGATAAATTGGTAATCTTATTAAGGTATTTACACAGAAAGAAATTTCTGTTAAAAATTACCGTGCAGTTCACTAGAAAGCTGGGACATACGAGGTTTGTTCAAAAAATATCGCGAATTTTGAATTTTCGCGGGCTACGTATGTTCGATTTTTGATCTTTTGGTGACGTTATGTTGGTACTCATGACCCTCACTTATGTTGACAAT
>JAPYZL010083641.1:0-11014 GCA_030522825.1 Platygaster orseoliae
TTACGTGAACTTTTTTTTTATCAATGGGCTAATCCGAGTGGACAATACTTTTACGCGTTTTCGAGCGCTAAGTCGGTTATAGAATCCGGGCCCTCAATTTTCTTTTCAAAATCTTAAACGCTCCATTTTCTTAATAATTTGTTTTGAAATTCTGTACATAATTATTTATATAAAATTTTTTAAATTCTATGAATAATTTTATATTATTCTATAATTATTATTATTATTATTTTTCTATTATTTTTATTTTATTCTATTATTCCATAATATTATTATTGAAATAATTATGTACGGAATTTCAAAATAAATTATTAAAAAAATGATAATTCCTATGGATCGATTCCTTGGTTGAAATTTTCTTTTCATAATGAATTTTATGTATAAAATGATTCTTATAAACTAATTTTTAATTTTAAACTAATTCAGTGTCAAATTGTTATTTATAATTTTTGTTTTTTTCAATTGTTTGTTTCATTGATTGCGTTTTCCAGAATGTTTCAGGTAAGTGATTCTGGTTTAAAAAATGTTGTAAAAAATGGAAAGATCGGTTGATTGTCTTGTAATTTTTTTTGCATCGAAGTCTTTTGCGTTCCACTGGTTGAAGTGCGTATGTGGCAATTCTGGAAACTTGAGTGCAGGGCAGTGCAGGAGGTAGCAGTCAATGATAGATTGAAAACAATATGTTACACATGTTTTCAATCACATATTATTTATATTCTCAAGTTATAATCTTTAGACTCATTTTATCGTAAATTTAAGCAGATTAACTAATATGCATTTTTTTATATAAAGCAGGAAAGATGAAAATGCTCAAAATTAAAATATTTGTCCATAAAAAATGTTTCGCGTGAAATGAATAATTTTTTCATCACTCTAACCTCAAAACTGACATTTTGACGTGACTTTGAGGCTATTGTGATGAAAAATTACGTTCGCAATTGTGAGCTAGAGCCAATGTTGGCGAAGCCGTACGTTTTTGCCCGAGCCGAAGGCGAGGGTCAAAATAGGCAAAGCCAAAATTGGCTCTAGCTCCCAATTACGAAAATAACTATTTTACACCAGCATTGAAAAATAAAGATAATATTTTGCATTTCGAGAAAACAATTGTATACTACAGTAAATATTTTTACGATAATTTTTATTATTTCAAAATATGAAAGTTGTAAACTTAATCATGAAAAGTTGATTCATTTATGAAAAAAATTTTTTAATTAAAAATTTTCAAGTATCTACCCTTCTGTCTTGATAATTGAAGGGTGAGGAATTAAAAGGGCCTAACCCACATTTCAATAAGGCGGTTTTCTTATCTAATAGGCGAAGAAAATAAGCTTTATCACAAAGCGGGTAAGTCCCTTTTGATTCCTCACCCTTCAATTTACTAATTATAATAATTTTTAGAATGATTACTCATAAAATAATTATTCATGACATGCTTAATTTATCAACAATATTACAAAAAAAAAAGTGATATGCTCTTCAAAAAAACTTCAAAAAAGTAAAAAAACTTGTCGGGCAAAACATGACATAAGAATGTGCGAAGAACAGTATCATGTAATGAGTGAGTTAAAATTTCGCGAAAAGTTATTTGACAAAAAAATTAATATCCTAATAGTCGGCTAAAACTAATAGTACTTTTGAAGAAAACATATTGCCATTTAAAAAACTTAGAATACACTTCACTAAAATTTGACAATTATTCATCATTGCATACTATTCAAAAATATACAAAAATCTCCGACAACCCGCTTGTTTTTATGAAGCAAATATCTGTAACGAATTTTCAAAAGCATCATCCAAAAATAATATAATATATGGTATGTGATACATATACCTGTTATCAGTTTCAAAAAAGGGGCTTTAATAATAAGTGATATTATGTATGATTCAGTGCAAAAATAGAAAAACGCCATATCTTTGCTTTACTCTAGTTTTACTAAAAATATACGGTTATGAATAAGTATATAATTATTCATAATATACGAGTAAGAAAAAAATATACTTTAAAATGCGAACGCCCTCCGAGGAAAACTATATGCCAAATAATGAAATATTAGCCTTTCTTCTACAAAGAAGGTTTCTGATGGGGTATTTTCTCAGGGTAAATCATAGTGTGGAGCAAATCTCATAGATGTGTGTCATAGGAACTTGTATTTCGACGTCGATGAAAATAGCTTGTAGTTTGAAGAAATATAACGAACGTTGATAATAATGAAATTTCACTTTGGGATCTTGCGCATTCGATGAGTTGTGTGGCATAAAAATAAAAGATATAAATTTGGCGAGTTTCGCCACAACTTCCATAAGCCTTACAAAAGAGAATGCACTTCTCGAAAAAGTGTTTCCAGATGAACGATGAAATTGGTTCTTCAAAGTTTTCAAATTATAACGATTATTATCATTCAACAAGCGGGTTGTCGGGGCTTTTTGTGTATTTTTGAATGGTATGCAATGATGAATAACTGTCAAATTTTAGTGAAGTTTATTCTAAACTTTTTAAATGGTAATATGTTTTCTTCAAAAGTAGTATTACTTTCAGCCGACTGTTGGGATATCAATTTTTTTTGTCAAATAACTTTTCGCGATATTTTAACTCACTCATTACATGATACTGTTCTTCGCATATTCTTCTGTCATGTTTTGCCCGACAACTTTTATTACTTTTTTGAAGTTTTTGTCATTTCGGTTGTTTTTGGTAACTTGAAGGCGGCAAGGGCGGCACGTATTACAAATTTTTTGCTCAAAGGATTCTTTTGTTATTGGTTTATTTAATGCCAATAATATTTTTACAGAAACTAACTTGAGGGATTCCTTTTTTTTACATTTGGGTGAGCAGACAAATTTAATGGATTAAAACACCTCCTATCCGTTCGGATTTTTGAACCGCTTTTCGATTTCGATGGTTTCGGCATTCTACGAGGTAGAATTCAAACACTTTTTTTCAAACTTGCTTTTTTTAACATACGAGAAAAAACTCAGTGACGATTCTTGTTGTCGAATAGAAAATGCGGTATAAATGCGTCTGGAACTAGGCTATACACTTGACGCTACACGAGTATTCTGCAGGTTCACGACCCACGTGTTAAGTCATGTAGCGCGCACGTCTGGACTAGTCGCGCGACTTGCTACTGACATTTTTTTCTATCTTATGTTTCAAATAAGTCTCAACTTTTTTAAAATACGAATTTTGTAGGCAAAAACATGGCGCAAAAAACAATATTTGTTTTGATTGAATTCGTTTTGGGGAACATCATCAAAAAATCGTTTAAACAATGAACTTGGTATTATTATTTTTGTTTCAAAAATAAAAAAAACTGTGAACAAAAACCTTTGAAGAGCACACAATGATGTACATAACGGTAAAAAGTTGTGTTGATAGAATAAGCAGAACCGGAAATGTTTATTTTGAACATAATGAAATCCAGCAAAATACACATAACTCTTGTAATTTTCATAACTATAAAAGGAGAAAAAAAATTTTTTCGACAAAACCCTGATATACGCGGCATCTCTTTATTTGAGACCTAGAGGAAAAAAAAATTCGTAAGTTTTTAAATACTGACGAATTTTTTTTTCGAAATCCGTACAATTTGTAAAAAAATGACCTTATACCGATTAATTTGTCAGTTATTTTGTCTCTGCAGGATCAAAGAGAATAGTAAAAAAAAATCAACGAAAATTTTTTTGGCAATATTTCATAATTAATCACTGGTGAATATATATTGATGGATCATTAATTCAGTACTGATGTCAGTGCTTTTGTGTTTCACTTTTTTAATAAAGATCTCTTGCAATAATTTAATATTAATAGACTTTTTTCTATTCCAGCCTTTATACTTTAGCGATGTTCTCAGTAGAGGGGGGTGGAGAGAGTGGCGAAATTTCATTGATTTTTCACTTACAAACCATTTCTATCATATTTCCATTTTTTTTTAAACAAATACTTCATTTTCGAATGTGAATCAGGAAAATCATATAGATTTTGTATCTGTTTCTCAGTTTTTTTTTTAAGTTAATCCATTTAACCAATTTTTGTAAAATAACATGAAATTTAGTATACAATTAAGTTCGAAAATGCTTAGAAATGTAAGCATAGAACATTTTTTTGAATATTTTTTGTTTTTCAGATTTTGTTAAAATATAATCAACAGAATTTGTTCCAAACTTTTACATTACTAGAAAAACTTACGACGTTTTTTATTATGTTTCAATTACTACTTATTTTTCTAAATTAAATAGTAGATTCAATGAAAAATGTAGTTATAAATCTTAAATTGGATGAAATGAAAATGTATTTTTTTTCTTACATCTTGCATAAAACTCTTATCAAAATTCTCGGATAATAATAAATTGTTCAAATAAACTAATGTCGCAAAAACAATGTCAAATCCTTACTCAGCAACCCAAAAAACCACGAAAAGAACATGTATGTCGTAGAAAAAAAATTGTGCATATACTTGTTTTCCATAATTGTTCAAACAAAAGATTTTACTGAAACAATAACATGTTCTCAGTCAGCGATCGAAAAAACTGTTAAAAGGACCCGTATGTCGTAGAAAAAAATTTTTTTAGTAAATTGTATAAACAAAAGAATTTTACAGAAACAACGCTAAGTCCTTAGTCAGCAGCCCAATAAATGATGAAAAGTACACATATGACGCAAAAAAAATTATTCAACAATTTGTTGTAATAGATAGTTCAAACAATAGAATTTCAGTAAAACAATGTCAAATTCTTACTTATCAACTCAAAAATCCTTACAAAAGATATATATGTCGTGGAAAGAAAATTGTGCAAAATTTGCTCTAATAAACGGTTTAGCAACAAAATTTCATTCAAACAATATCAAAATTTTACTCAATGACCTAAAAAACTATAAAAAAGACACATTAGTCGTAAAAATAAAATTATGCGAAAATTTGTGTAAAAAAATCGTTTAAACAAAAGAATTTTACAAAAACAATGTCAAATCCTCACTCAGTAACGCAAAAAAGCTTTAAAGGACATGTATGTTGTAGAAAAAAAATTGAGCAAAATGTTTTTAAATAAATTCAAATACCTGCAACACCGACCACAAATTGTAAAATTATCAAGTGCCATTTATAATTTGATATTTGAAATAGCGGCCATATTGTCAACGTAATTTACGAGTTTTGACGCACGTACGATTCACGACTTTTACGAGTCACATATGTATATGCCGCGCTCCTCGCGGCGAAATTTTTTTTGGGAATCTATAGCCGGCTGCGTTTATAACAAGGTGGCACAAGGTGGTTCTAAACAATGACAGCCCAGCAAACCACTTTAGGATATTTTACCTCTTCGCGATGTAACGGATACATTAAATGTGACACACGATGAACGCACGTTGATATCACTACTTCCCCCGTGATTACATCGTCGGGATGAAGCAAGAATTATCTCGCTATAATGTGCATATTATTGAAAAATAATATCACATGAACATTCCAGTTCCACCTCATAGCTTAACGTATTTTACTTTATTGTTAGATCAAAACTACTATGTTACATACATGTTGTAGTAAGATGAAACTCTGATGTTAATGTGATATTTTTTTTTCTCAGTTACGTGCACATTAAAGCGATATAATTCTTGTTTCATCACAGCGATGTTATCACGGGAGTAGAAATGACACCAACTTGCTAGAGACCCTGTAAGAAGAGAGACTGGCCATTGGGCTGAAAAATGGCCGCTTGTGAGAACGAGACAGAGAAAGAGTGAGAAAATGTTTATGTTTGTGAGCTTCCTTTCAATATTTTTATATACATTTACAAATTGTCTTATTACGATATTCAGTACTCTTTCTCTAAATGTCTACTTCAATTTTTTCGAATAGAGAAATGGACATTCCTATTTTTTGTTGTTGTAAATTTGTGAATTAAGGATACAATTTTATAATTATCTTAGAAATTTGATCATAAAAATTTGAATCATCATTGTTTATTCGATTCTCAAAGTATTTAAATATAATAGCTAAATTATTGAATTTATATATTTTGATTATAAATTTAAAACAGAGATGAATTGTTAAACTGCTTAGAGAAATTTGAGATTTTCAGCGTTTTGAATGTAAGTTGATATTTTTTACTATATTACTTAATTTTTGTTCATGATTTTTTGATCATGAATAAAGAAAATTTGGATTAGGAATTATAATAATTCATTTGTTTATGTAATATTATTCATAATAGCTCAAATTTATTATAAAAACAATATTATTTTCAAATAATACCTGTACATATTTTTAAACTGAATTTCAGTATTTGAATTATCGCGCTGGAAGCAAGGGCTTCGATTAGAGCCGCCATTTTTCAGTCCCGATTGAAGTCTACCAATGAGAGATATACTTTATCATGGCCAGTCTGTCTTCTTCTAGAGTCTCTACAACGTGCGTTCATCGCGCGTCACTTTCAACGATTCATTGCTACATAATTGGTTTACTGGGAGGCATATATATGTACATAATTCTGTCCTTGTTGAGAATTACTTTTTTATGAACGCGGTCAGCAGCACAGTGGATAGTAGGGTAATCACGGAACTTGAACTGATCGCTAATCGTTTCTGCGTGTATATGTCAGTTGAGCGTGACAATTCTGTTTGAGTTTTTTTTTTTAATTAGGTATACTAATAATCTTAACTGATATTATTGATATTTTTAATTTGTGCAATTTTTATCTTTCTTGCTTTGTATGAAAAAAGTATTCTTTATTCTGTTGGAATTAAAATAAAAATATCTTTAAAAAAATATCTTAATAGCTAAAAATAATATCTTGAATATATGAGTAACATGCGATTGAAAACATGTGTAACATATTGTTTTCAATCTATCAAAGTATTTCTTGAGTGACGGAAATTTCACAACTAGTTTTCTCGAAACTGTGATTTATGAGATACGATGAAATATTTCACCTCTGTCAAAGAGACGTTAAAATGCTTGAAAGCGATGAAAGATACGATAGTTCATTTGTTAACTCTGAGAGATACGATACTAATAGACAAGTCGCTTTAAGATGCGATACTTTTCAAGCTCGCTCTCAGAGATACGATGAGCTTCGAGGGACGCATCGAATCATAATCTTTTCTCTGTAAAAATTTTGTGAGGTTAAAATTTTATACTGCCGGAACAAGAATCTGGATACTGTAATAACGGTATTTGGTTAACTTCAAAAATAATTCTTTCACTCGAGTGGATCCACTCCGCAGTTGGATCCAGCTGCAGAACAATACAAACGGTTTTTAATTTCAGATTTATGCAGTTTTGTTTTGTGGAAAATATTGGCTTAAGAGGTTTCAATAAAGAAAGTAAAACTCCAAATGAATGAGTGACACGACAAATTCCTGTTCCTCATGAACATGTATCAAAATTCCATACTTTACGATCGCCAGACGTCCAACTAACGTACGATAAGATACGTTAGAAAGTAGTTACAATTTATGGTCCGAGATTATAATTCCCTTCTGAAAGTTGTAACTTGAAAACATGAGACGTTAAAATGATACAGTTATAAAATTTCATGTCCCGTCCGCGGAATATATCAACGCGCGTGGTAATTTCCGTCGGCAGTAACGATGTGTTGCGTGGAAAAGTCGCGTTTTTTCTTGGGCACTCTGCGTCCAACGTGCAAGACGACATCCCCCGTTTTCACAGCCTTAAACTCGGCTATTGCTGCGGCGTGGGTCATGCCGTGCAAAGGTTTCGAGTTTACCGATAAAATTTCATCGCCTGAAAACGTAAAGTAGGCATATTTTCCAACAAAAAACAGAAATCTTCACGATTACATAAGCTCAAGAAATGATCTTTACAAATGACGTTTATTAAGTTATTAGTGTCATGTATTTTATATCCCTGAGGACGTCACCTTTCTGTCGTAGGACCGAAAGACAAAGTTTTTTGTCCGGGGACAGAAAAAGAGTAACGTTATGAGGCATGTAAGACATCGAGTGCACCACTCGGAGGGATTTTGCCATCCTCGACGGTAGAATATCTCTGGGAGACACACAATGTACTTTTCTAGAAGTTTTATATAAAATGTCTAGAAAAACTGAAAAGTACGCGCGAAAAATAATCTAAAATCAGCGAATGTCATTCCAACCAACAATCATCTACAAAGCTAATGAAAATTGACCAAAATAGATATTTATGCTACAAGGGAGAAAAAGGATGAGTTCAACGAGTGCCCTTGCGTACTCGTTGGAATCATCCTTTTCTCCCGAGTGGCATACAATATTTTTTCGCATGCATGTGTAGAAAAGTGGCCACTTATTGTTATGGAACGCTGGAACAAAATCCTCTTTTTGAAGTACTCGGAAATCAGCGGGAAATATTTATAAAATCCTAGGGAAAAATTCACAAATCCCGGATCACAGGGAAGAAAGTTGCCTGATATGTGATTAATGAATGTTTCTCAGGGGTTTGTTGATATTTTCCGCTGATTTCCGAGTACCCTAAAAAGAGGCTTTTGTTCCCGCATTCCCGTGCAAATAAAGTGCATGGGATTACACGTATGGAGTATCATGCACTACGGAATGCATGGGAAAAAAAAATTAAGAATAACACATTTTTTCATAGTTAAACTTCTTATGGCGTAAACTAGCATATTCTGAATGAAGGTAAAACTTAGATTTCACAAAACGGGACATGCACATACGCAGAACGAGCCGCAAGCCGGAGGGGCGATAGATTCGTTCGCCCTTTTATATATATATATATATATATATATATCGATTTATCTGCCAGTCGGGTTTATCAGCTGTTCAGCTTTTTCATAACAGATTTGATATGTAAATATCAAATATTTTATTTATATGCGCAAAAGTATTCTCAAAAGTTTTGTAGGCCAGTCTGTTTTTTGATTTGCAAACATTACAAATGTAGACGAATGATTGCTGACCAAAGAAATTCCTTTTCTATTCTTACATTTCAATGACGATTTCAAAAGTTTCGTCAAGTCGGACTATTGATAAAGATATTGATTTTTGAAACAATTTTTGCAACCTTCTGAATGGGAAACACATTCTGTTTAGCAAATTTTTATGAAAAAAAAAAAAAACATGGACAGAAATTATACAACAATTATTGTTGTTATATTTGTCTCGTCAGAAATGTAGCAAATATGTATCGAATAAGGATTTTTCAATTATGTACATATGTGTCGCGATTCGAGGAAAGGGACCTTCTCGGCAAAAAGTCGATTTTCGTATTATGATTGATTCTATAAGTTTTTTTACTCCACTTTCATGGGGCGCAATACAAAGTTGCGAAATTAAAGTTCTTAAATAATATATAAATTGATGAAGAAAATTATATACATGGGCTTAAACGGCAGTTCGACGCCTTCCAGAGCGCGTCATGTAAACTTTCACTTTTGCCGAGAAGGTCCCTTTTTTCAGATCGCGTCACGTACATGTATATGTATACACAAGAATTCGCCTTTAGAAGTTTTACTTCCACCGAGAGTCCTTTAAGTCTCTCCAGCTTTTATAAAGTAAAAGACAATGGGAAAAAAGAAAACTCATAATACTCAGATGTTTCGAGAAAAGTGGAAGAATGATCCAGTTTGAAAAGAGTGGATTCAAAGTGTACCATTAAATGTCACAAAAAGTGTATTGAAAGCACATCACAAATTTGATATATTGGAACTAACTTTAAGCTCCAAAGCTAGTCAAGGGCTTTGCGTTTTTTAGTCTCAGTTGTCACTCAAGATCTCATATACAATTTTTTTTATATTATATTATATATTCGTTAATTTTGTTTATACGTAAAAACTTATTTGTATGTAATAAAAATTACGTTAGACTACGATAATGCTTAAAAGCAGGGACCGCCGAAACCGAAACCGATTCGATGTAAGCGGGAACGAAACCGTAACGAAACCGTTATTGACATTTTTTACAGAACCGAAACCGAAATCGAAACCAAAACCAAAAATTTTTTCGGTTCCTTAGCAGTTTTTTCAGTAATTATTTTATCGTTTTCAAATTTTTTTGAATTATTGGATTTTTTTCTCATTTAGTAAAAACCGATGCAACTAATTCCATTTCTGATACAGAAACTAAAAACGTTATTTTCTTATCTACATTGTTTAAAATTTTCTTAAATTTCATACACATTCTATTCAAAATGTATTAAAATGTACTTGATATTCCATAAGTCAGCTATTTGTAACGTACGTTAGGTAAACATGTTTGAAAAAAGTATAATTGAGAGACACCTACTTGAGCTTGACGCACTTTCCATAATCGATGTATTAAAACGTACCTCAAATTTTATAAACTATTTGAATAATCACTAAAATACACATCTATGAAAGGTGTAGGTATTACATCGAGGCACTTAATTCATTTTTATACATTTTTCATGCATAGCATTGAAAATTTGTTTTAGATTTCATGCAAGCAGTATCTAAAAGAAAAAAAATTAGTCCCAGTACATGCATGAAATAAATGTAAAAACAAATTGAATTCAAATATTCCTATTTCATAAAATCGGTGTGAACTTAAGAAGTTAGCCAACGTTGACTTTTACTTGGCTTCTGATTGGTCTGGCGTTTTGAGATATTTCGATTTTCGATCCTATCTGATGGAGTCGATGAGAAATTTAGAATCTCTTTGACTGTAGTACGTTTTGTTAACTTTCGTTTGTTTCGTTCACTTTCGTTTTCGGTATTGATTTTTCGCGTCATTGATGTTTTCGCTTTCATCATAATCAACGCATCATTTATCGCTCCTCATCATTACAAAAATCACCCGCATTTCAATAAAATCAGTGTTTGAACTTGAGAAGTTAGCGAACGTTGACTTTTATTCGGCTTCTGATTGATCTTACATTTTGACATATCTCGATTTTCGATCCTATCGGATCAGTCGATGAAAAATTTGAAAAAAAATTTGGAAAATCTGGTGATTTCAGACAATTGAGCCTCCCGATGCAATAACCGGTCGAGCGCGCGAAAACGGGTAAATTTATTGTCCGCGCGGTGACGTTACGAGTTAAAA
>JAPYZL010083642.1:0-13708 GCA_030522825.1 Platygaster orseoliae
GAAACTGTTTCAAAATTACCAGGAATATATGATGTAGTCAATGTTACAAAATACTCTTGCATTTTTTACGAATGTGTGTATGTGTACATGAGTATGTCTAGAGGCACACAATGTACTATTACAGAAATTCTTCAGTTTATAGTACTGTTAGTTCTTGTTGAGGATGGTGGGTAGTTCTCCCCACTTGGAAAATTCTGAATGTTTGAAATATTCATGCGAAAATGCATTAACATACAAATTTTAGTTTCACGAAATCATCGAAATTTTTCATATCTTACACAACTTTTGATGATTTTATAAAATTCTAATGTCTTATTGAATTTCGACAATTTCATACCATCTCTTTACGATGAATAATTTTTAACTAAAAAATATTTTAAGAATATAAAAGTGAAATGCCCGAAAACATCATGTAAAAATAAGAGAACAATTAGTTGTTGTACTTAATTATTTAAATTTATAATAATTCACAAAAAAAGTTCAGTTTCTTTAATTCTAGATTTTTTTAAATTTCCGAATTTATAGACCATATCAATTTTATGAAACGTATTTTAATTTTAAAAAATTAAGGGATGTTACACGGTTTCAATAGTTTTCCGAAATTTCAAAAATTCTTTACTATCTACAACTTGATTAGCATTTTCTCAAATTCAACAAATTTTTCGAATTTTCGATTATCTTTAAAATTTCGGGTTCTTTTATTTTTTCTTTTTATTTCGAGAATGAAGATAAAAAAAAATGACAAAAATTCGTTCAACTCATGAGGATTTTTCACAATTTTTTAATACTTGAAAATTTTTTAAATTCTAGAGAAAAAAAATACACGTTCAGAAAAAATATGATAATGAACAGTATTTACAGAACTTTTAAACATTCTTTTGCATTCTACGATTTCATTAAATCATATAGAGTTATTGAGGATCTTGAAAAATTCGAAAGTTTTTTAATTTTTCAAACTTTCAAACATAATAAAAACTATTATAAGCCTTTTATTAAATTTAATAATAAATTTATCAAACTCTTTTAAGATTTTTTATAATTTTTGAAAACTTTTTGAGTATTTTATAGTGTTATTGACAAAAAACACAATCTTTCATTATTCAAAAAAATAAGGAAATGAATGTAATTTGCAAAATATATGGACATTCTTTGAAATTCTACTAATTCTTCGAATTTTATGAATTTATTGACAATCTTCCGAATTTTCAATAAGTTTTTGATTTCATAAATTCGAAAAATTCTAAACAATATTTAAACTATTTCATACTTCCCAAATTTGACAAGAATTTGTTTCACTCATCTATATTTCTCTTGATTTTCAGATACCTCGTAATTTTTTAGATTTTCATGAAAAACTGAAAAAACATCATCCATATCTCGAAGAAATACAATTTACAAAATTAATGAAAATTCCAGCAATTTTATAAATTTCATGAAATTATTGGCAATTTTTTATTTATCAGTAGTTTTGATTTTTCGGGATATTCAAAAATTTATAACGTGATTCAAATTATTTCAAGTTTTCCAAATTTTCTAAAAATTTACTCAACTACTTAAGATTTATCACTATATTATTCGATGTTTGAAAATCATAACTGAAATAAAAGTTCAAATGAACAGTATAGTGCATTTTTATCAATACTAAAATGTTCGTAAAAATTCTTTCCTTTTTTTTAGGCTTGCCTCCCCATGATAAATTTTGTTCCGACGTCCCTGTGTATAGTGTAGTATAATTGCAAAAAATATATATCATTGTTATCGTATTTCCAAGTCTGAAAATTGGATTTCGTAATTAAGATCTGAAACGAGGAAAAAAATTTCCTTTTTTAAAGGGTTAAAATCAACAATGTGCTGAACGTATGAAGTTGCTATTCTGATTACATGCACTTTAATACCAACTTTAATGAGTTTCCTACAAACTGAGAGTAATTATTTTGAAACAGAGTGTTATTGTTATTGCTTTAATGGTTTGACGATCTTGTTTTGTGTTTTTTATAAATTTTTTATAAAGAAAAAAATATTTAAAAAAACACTTATGCAATAGCTGATTTAGATATGTGAAACTAAACAAATTCAAACACTATAGAAACTTTAAATGTGTCGATATTCTTAAAATTAAACAATTACTTTTATATAATACATAATTCAAGCTTATAGTTCCACTCACCGCAATGTGATTTCAACAACAATTACCCATTTTCATCGCCAAGTTTTCACCTTTAAACGCTGGCATCCATTTCAAAAAGTGAGCGTTTTTTTGATAATATCCCATGACAGATTGAAAGTGGAACGAGGCGCGAGAAATCAAAGCACCTGTAGCTCAATTAAGTAGACTGCTTTCGAGATCGATGCCGCGATTGAATAAGCGCCAAAGTTTCAAAGGGGAACACAATTTTCTATTCAATTAACTCCCACTACTTCCTTTTTTTTCTAACACCCATATTCCCACGAGTAAATTTCCGCATCGGTACGTGCGCAAATCAAATCTGACACCTCAACCTCTATGCCCCAAAAATGTACAAAAGACTTTCAGTTAATGTTCTGACCACTTACACCGAAAAATTGTGTTCTTCTGTAGTTATTCGTATAAAATACTATTAAAAATGTATGAAAATTTATTTAAGTGAATAATATCGGTTTTTCATCAAACTCATTTTGTCACTCTCAAATCAGGTCAAGACGCAAATTGGTGCACTCGCCTTATCTCTTCTAGAAGTTGTAGCCATTGTTTTCAGTTTCACGTTAAAGAGTCTTTGCTGCGGAGGCGGATCGCGCGCGCGCATCGTTTGTGGTTTATCGTCTGTCTAGTCTGTGATCATCCTCTTGCTGTTCATTCGTTCGTCACGCCTACGCTCCTTTCGTTGCGAATTTTATGCGCATTGACGTTCATTTTACGCGAGAATCCAACAGAAGCATGACCACAGATTTTTGCAGCTAGAAAGGTGATTGTTGCAGGTAATAGGAATTCGTTGGAGATATATATACTAAACAGGAAAATACTATGTGACTTGGAAGAATACAATATTTGAATATTTATCTTGAATATGTCATCAGCACATGTTTAGATAATTTTTACGACAAAACGTTCATCATAAAGTAGGTTTATTGAACTTGTATCTGCTACCAGAACAAAGCTTTCAATCTCGATAATTTAGTCCAACAAATCCGGCCCTAATCAAATGCATCTACTCACTCCTAAACTCATTAAACAAACTCGAGTCGCCCACAAGGCGGAACAGTCCGTTAATCCCCAAACTCGAAACTCCCCTTGAATCAAAAAAACCACCCAAGGGATGAAAAAGACCCGAGATACGGTCGTATCGGAACAATTAGTCTGCGCTCGCGCGCGTTTTCGCCGCGTCACGTTTTCGAGCACAGCGCATTGTCCGAGTGGGGAGGAAATTTCGGTCGCGATAGTATCGAAAACGTTCGGGGCGAGAGGGGCAGATTATCCAGCGCGAATCTCGATCAACCATTGAATTCCGCGCGTTCGGTCGATCCGAAAAGTCGAGTTGGTTTGTTAAGTTTTTGTTTGGCGCATTTTGAAATCATTTCGTGGCCCGGAAATTGTGAAGAATAGGTGCTTTCGCAACTAGTGAAAATAGTTCTTGAGTCATTCTTGTATTCAAATTGAATTTACAAATTGGGTGAATAAGAGTATTGATAATATAGGGGTAAAATGTTTATTTTCTGAACTGTTTGTAATGTAAATATTTTTAGTTTGAACTATATTTTTTATGATTGTAGATTTTGGAAGAGTTTTTAGTCCTGTGATAAACTAGAAATTATTTATTATTGACGTACAACACTGTGCAACAAGTTTTTGGAAATTTTTTGTGGCAAAGAAATTTTTGTCGTAAATAGACTGTATTTAACCTCTTGAAAAAATGTTTGAAGTACTTCTGAAATCTTTTGGTTCATTTTTGATATACTTACAAGAAAATTTTTATATTCCGTGATTTTCAAATAGGCAATTATTATCATAAAAATTAATTAGAAATTTTTTAAACTAAGAAATTATATAAAATAAATTTTTTTTATAATAATAATCGTTGAAATGAATGTACCCATTCAAAAAGATAAAATTTAACTTCTTAATTTAAGGAGTGCAACGAAAATCGCCTCCTTAAAAAAAACATACTTACAAAAATTTTATAATATCTCAAAAATGAGCCACATGATTACAAAAAAATTTGACAATTTTGTAGCAAATATATTTTTGTAAAAAACAGAGTGTATGAAACCCTTTGAAAATATATCTAAAGTATTTCTGAAATCTTTTGGTTCATTTTCAAGATATTTACAATAATATTTTGATATACTTTCATTTTAAATAGGCAATTACTATCATATTTCTGAAAATGAGAATAAAATTGTATTTTTTGAAACTAAAAAAATTATTTCCAACAATTTTTTTCAATTAATAATCGTTGAAATCAATATACCGATTCCAAAAGATAGAATTTGACTTTTTAATTTAAGGAGTACAACGAAAATCATCTCCTCAAAAAATAACATACCTACAAAAATTTCATAATATTTCGAAAATGAGCCATAAAATTGCAAAAAAACTTGAAAATTTTGTGACAAAGAAATTTTTGTAAAAAACAGACTGTATTAAACCTCTAGAAGATATTTCTAAAGTATTTCTGTAATCTTTCAGTTTATTTTTGAAATATTTCCAAAAGTATTTTCATATTCCATGATTTTCAAAAAGGTAACTATTACAGTATTTCTAAAAATGAAAATAAAATAACATTTCTCGGAACTGAGAAATATTTTCCAAAAATTTCTTTTTGATAATAATAATCGTTGAAATCAATGTACTGATTCCAAAAGATACAATTTGACTTTTTAATTTAAGGAGTACTACGAAAATCGGCTCTTAAAAAAATTACATACATACACAAATTTTATATCTCGTAAATGAGCCAAAAGATTGCAAAAAAACTTAAAAATTTTGTTACAAAGAAATTTGAGTGAAAAACAGACTGTATTTAACCTCTTGAAAATAAATCTAAAGTATTTCTGCTATCTTTTGATTCATTTTTGAGATATTTACAAAACTATTTGTATATTCCATGATTTTCAAAAAGCAACTATAACAGTATTTCTGAAAATTAAAGTAAAATTGTATTTTTCAAAACTAAGAAATGAATTCCAAAAATAATTTTTTATAATCATAATTCTTCAAAACCTTTACCGTTTCCAAAAAATACAGTTTGACTTTTTATTTTCAAAAAAAAAAATATATATATATAAATCACCTCCTTAAAATATAACATACATACAAAAATGAGCCAAAAGATAACAAAAATATAAATATGTTCAGAGTTTTCACTTCCATTCATTTTTGTATAACATTTCTCTTTCACAAAAAAGTACAGCAGAGTATTATATCTTAGGCCTCATCAAACAATATCAAGTATTCCACACTGAGAAAAAAGGTTGTGTAGGTTTGACTAAATTAATTTATTAGACTCTCATATCATCCGATCGACTAAATAATTTAGTAGCTTCCAAAAAACTAGATTATTTATGGTAGCTTAACTTATATAGTTAAAAAGAGTGTAAAGTGAAATCAATTTGACTAAAACTATTTAGATGATGCAAAATAACACAGCGTAGACACCAATAAAATTATTTACTAATGTACAATAACTTTTTTTCTAAAATGACTTGCTCCACTTTTCAATTTCAATTGATGTTTAATCAATAAATCTTTACTTGTTTTGTCGAATGTAAAGAATAAATTTTTAATTCGATGAAAACTAGTATTCTTTCAACCACAGTTTTACACGCCGATTCGAAAATCGAGTTTTTTTTTATTTTTAAGAAATGTTTCGTTAACATAATGAAAATAAATGTCATTATGAAAAAACTTTGTTTTGCAATATAATAACTTTTTTATTGTTTTTACTTAGAGATTATTTAATACCGAGATATTATTTAGAGATACAGATTATTTTTTATATATAGTGTCATAATGGATAAAAATTTCTAAAATACGAGTGGAATATTCGAGCTTAAACTATAAATAAATATTTTTCATTTTAGCTTAAATCTGAAACTTCGTATTTGAATGCACAAAACTTATTTTGTTCATGAAATACTAACACATTGCTGAAACTACTGTACCTTCAATTTTAGTCTGAATAATCAGCAAGTAGAAGTAACAAAAAATATCGAGTAAGACTGAAAAAGATATCGTTAAAATAAACTTTATAAATTAATTAAATCGACTTAATAATTTAGTCGTTCCGACCCAGAGCAAATGACTAAAGTTTTTTAGTCAATCAAATACAATTTTAGTCGAACCTACACAACCTTTTCTCTCAGTGTAAAAATCTCGAGCGTTAAAGGGGTTGAAAACATACTCGCAAAAACGCAAAAATTTTTGGAAACACGATAGCGGAAGGAAGAAAGGGAGGAAGGCCTGGTGCGCATTCGCATTTGCACGGAAGATGACGGGCCGCAGAAATAATCACGGAATCATCCCATTGAGAGCGTCTGCGGCCACGCCGTACCGGAAGTCGTATATCCGAGAGGGAGACAATACCGGAGAAACACGCGCACAAACGCCGAGGGGGTTCTGTTTCATCGTTTCCATTGTCTCGCATCCTGAGAGCGCAAAGATGAATGTAAGGGGCTTGAATAGATCGGATGATCCTAAGGTAGGTCAGTCCATTCTTGTCTCGAAGGGAACCTCTGGCCCCTGGCCTTCCCCCCACCCTCCCCCCTGGCATTTTACAAAAATCTGGCGAGGCCCTTCTTTTACGCCCACGCACCGCAACTCAATTAAAAAAGCGTCTCCGCGTCTAGTCAACGGATGGTTTTTGTATCTGATAAAGTTTCAGGGATCTGTCGGATTCCGTTGCTTCTTTTTGTGTTTCGGGACGACGTGCCATTTTCTGGGCGTTTTGTGTGAGGGTGTTTTTTTCGATAGGAACTCGTTTTTGGGGTACGGTGTAGTATTTATGAATGGGGAACCTGATCTTGGACTATTAATGAGACACCTAGAAGAAGGCTTGTGGCTCGTTGGTTGTGTGAAATTGGGAAACGAGAGGTTTGGGGGTGAAACTTAAAATGTATTTCCTCTGTGATTTTATAATTTATAATCTTTGACGATTCACCCATGAAATATTTGCCCTGCACCCATTTATACGAATCCCACATAGACATATTCAGTCCTTCTCGTAGGGTTCATAATTCAATGCAACCTAATTAACCGCGGAGAATAATTCCGTATCTAAGGGTAATCGATTCATTGGCTACTGCAAATGAAAACGACAACGGTGCTCAAAATACAAGAGCACGTGGCCACGTTAAACCGGTTGTCTATACAATTGGGACGATTGTCTTTGTCGCGCCCTCATTCAGCATCCTTCCCCTATTATTCCTCACATCCTGACGTCGACTTCAATATTTCTGAATCTAAATTCGTACGAGGAATGCGCTCGACGATTTTCACGTTTCGCTCATTGTGCTCGCCGAGTGTTTTATTGAAATCTGCGCGGTTGTTGCGTCGTGAGACTTTGGCTCCGACGCCGGGGAAAATTATTTCCATCCGCATGATAAACGCTTGAAATAGTTCGTGAGATGGGGTTCCATTTCCGTGGATCGTACATCATGATTTCCTTATTAAAATAAGTTCTATTTTTTATTTAATTTATTAAGTGAAATTAAATGTTCAAATGATTAGTTCCTCACTGTTGCAATCGAAACCCATGATTTGTTATGAACTATAAGACTGAATGTCCTGATTGGAACAGAAGTTCTGAAAATTGATATATGACCACAGACCTCGCAGGACAAGTAGCTTGTGATTTTTATTGACGCTGGCGAGCATGCCTCCCTGATAAGGCGATTCATGCACCATTGTTTCCAGCAGCTCTCAATTAAACGACTGCTCGATTTGACGGCTACTTTTTTTTTCTAAATGTTTCCATTAGATTAGCTCTAGTTCACGAAACCTAGAAATCACTTCTTTTTACGACCAATCGATAACTCGTTATGGTATCAAACGGTTATCATTTTTCACCCTCTTTTGGATCTTACTCACTTCAATATAAGCAATATGAAGTGAATATGAGCATGTCAGTGTTTATTGATTACGGGAGGAAGGAAAATAACTTATGCGACGGAAAGTGAAACTTGGGTGAAAAAGATCTAAACATAGAAGCGCATTGAATGCAGGAAGGAATGGAGGAGAACGCGTGACCGATGCTTACGCGTGTTCCCGCATGTGCCGAAAGTCGTTAGGCTTCGCCGTTCTGTCTTCCTTGTACCGCGGGGATTATTGGTTTTTGTCAAACCGTTTCCATCATCCCCTGGAGTTCCAAAGGTTCCGAAGTGAAAAAACTGTCATGAATTCAAGAATTTCTGGCAACCTACAGAAAATGATTCACAAGAGTGGATTTTCATTTAAAATGTATGATTCAATGGGTAATAAAATTATTATCATATACTATCATTGGCGTTATTACCAGGACACCTTGTGTAACCTGATACAGTAATTTTTCGCTTTCATGTTGCGAACCCTTGCTTTGTGTATAAGAGGGCGATCACCTTCCGTTCTCGACGAGCTTCTTTACGAGTTTCATTTAACGTAGCGTCATTTCGAGAGTCGCCTACGCCGCCGCGGTTGTACTTTATGCTCAATACTTTTCTTTTTTCTCTCCACATGACTCTTTTAGTGAACCCTCCCGATTCTTCGCTGAATTTCGCAATCGATGCACGTTGGTCGCGCTATTAAGACTTTTTATCGTGAATCAAATGAAAAGTGAAATTTTGATTAAGATAAGAGACTGACTTAAAAATTTTTGGGAGGCGTTGATTGGGAAAAACTATTTTTATAATAATTTAATAATTTAATAGCCAATAACATATAAACAATTTTTTCCTCAGTGTAAATATCTCATAAAACAGAGCGGATTCTCCTTTGGCACAAAATTCCAAGACAATCCTAGCCTGGATCGATAAAGGGGCTTAGTCGCGAACGCGACGGGAAAAGTACGTGTCTCGGTCGCAGGGTTTTAATGGCTCGAGAAAAAGGTAGAGTAATATAATGAGCTGAAAAGACAGGGTTGCTTTAAATGACATGCTGGGACTGTCGTGTGGTCAAAGAGACGAACATGACGCGTAATAGCAGTGGCATGGCATTTGCAAAAATAAGAGGGGAGGAGGAGTTGCTGGGGTTAAGAAGTATCGAGGCTTAAGAGTATATGGAAGTAGGTGGCGGTCGTTGTAGGAATGACACGCGCGGTTATCTGAGCAGCCACGCGATATTGTCATCAGGGTAGGAAGGGCAAGGAGGCACGCAGGGACGATAGCATCTCCTTGGCAGCCCCTTCTTTTCCCTGCCTTTCCCTGCCACCGAAGTGACTCGGCGCGAGACCATTTCCCCGATAGTAGAACTCGACTGCCCGCCTGTCGTCCTTATCTTGCACGCGAATTAGTTCTACAGATACCCCATCCTTCTTCATCCTCTTTACGAGAGCCGGCCTTTTTTTTATACTCTGTCACAGGCCAGTCTTTGTACGTGTTCAGTGATTCACTTGATGACGTCGGGTTGCACTATTTTTCCGTCAACGATGTTTGAAGGAATTTCGAGTATTTGAAATAGAGCTGGCGTTTGAGTTTGACCATGTTTTTGATTGATTACACAGGTCTGCGGAAAATTGAACTGAATGTGGAACAAACTTTTTATTAGTAATAGTAGAAAGTTAACAGAGAAGTAAAATTTTTTGTTCATCAAACTGTCAGTGTTTAATTTAATTATTTGCTTGAATCGTTAGGTAATGATTTTAAGTTAGTATTATAAATAGTAATATTAGTGAAATTTAGGAGATGATGAATTATTGTATATTGATTTTTGTTTAGAAATATACAATTTTAAAGAGTAGGAAAGGATGTTTTCTTAACTATTTACGATAGGGATGGGATATATCAATAAACATCCTTACTGATAACTATCAGTAGCTTGAGGTTTCTTACTGATAAATTAATCTCAGTAAATATCAATAAGTTCCCGTACCATTGCTTTAGGGCAGCATATTCAAAAATTAATTTATGTTGTATGGTTACATATTTTATTATTCACACTATATTTTTACATTATTTATTATGTATATCCTGGCCTTGTACAGAAAAATTATTATTTCATAAAACAAAATAATATTTTTGTAATTTTTGTTTATGAAACATAATAAAAATATGATTCGATAGTATTTAATTTGGAAGTGCACATTGGGAATAAGGGCACAGTTAAGTAAAAAAAAATTGTATATAAATAAAAAACATGAAATGAAAAAAAAAAAGGAATGAGAACAGTAGCATTTTTCCCTAAAACCTAGAATTTTATGTCAATTCTTAAATTTTACATAGATGACTATTTTATTTTAAGTCGTAAAATTTATAAAAATGCAGAAAAAAATACTCATTTAGTTAACTGAAAAATATTTTTCTGGTTTTTGACATAAAAAATAATAAATGTGTTGTTATTAATGATCAATTGAATAATTAATAACAAAAATTTCAATTTATTCCAATTAAATTTTAAACCTACTAAATTATTAGCGAAACTGTTACATTAATCAACGATTGCCAAATGTTTGAAAATTTATTTTACAGTGATTTAAGGAATCTTGTTAAAGTCCAGAATTTTTTACGGATTTTTTGAAAGTCTCCATAATCTTTATCATGATTTTCCAAAATTCTATGAATTTTTTGGATATCTAAAATTATTTATGATCGTGATGTAAAACAATTTTTAGTCTTTCATTGACTTTTTAAAATTATTGACGATTTCCGTAAGAGATACAACATTTTTATTATTTTTCAAAAATGTTATTGACTTTGTACTTTTTTTTCCGAAAATGTCATAATTTTTCGCAGTCAACAAATTTTACTAATATTCCCTAAAATTGTACACATTTATTGGATTTTCGAAAGTTATTGGCCATTCTTAGATTTTTATTAAAATTTTAGAAATTATCAATGATCTTCGTACGAAAAACGTGTTATTATTATTCTTGCAGTAGTTATGAATATTACAGTCCCTGTTATTCAACTGAATTTTAGAAATTTTTTATAAATATGAATTTTATTATAGTTTTTCGAAATCCTTCACATTTCTTAATTTTATATAATTATCTACAATCTTTAAAATATTCCAATTTTCTAACTCTTCATGACATGAAACAACTTTTCAGACTTTCATTAACGTTTTAAAAATTATTGGCTATTTTTGTAATTTTCAACATTTTTTAAACTAGAATTATATAAGCGATAGAGATTGTTTAACATTTATCTTGAGGCGAAAATAAAGCAACTGAAAAAATATATAATTATAAATATATAATTTTGGAAAGTAATTTTTGATAGTTTACTATCAGTAACACCGAAACGTTACTGATACTAATTGGTATTTCTCCTCACTGATAAATATCAGTAGTTACTGATGCTTTTTCCATCTCTAATTTACGAGTATTTCATATTTTTTTGCACATGAAATTAAGTCTTACGCTTATTACTTTTATCGAAATACTTTTTTTTTTTAATTTGTTGTTTCATGAATTTACTTTAATACATTTAATGATAATCAAGCAAATTATATGTCGAGTATTTTTTTTGGAAAATTTAGATAAAAACACAATATTTCAAATTAGATCTTTTGATGATACTCGTACAAGTTTCATTTCATGAAATTTTAAAAATAATGTATAAAAAAATCGCACATGTATGTTATGCTTATTATTATTATTTTTTTTGTAGATTATTAAGCAATTTTCTAGGAATATATTTCATTTTTTTCTTTTTTTGAAAATATTCATATTTTTTTCTGAATTAGGATCATTGTCAAATTCTTATTGCATATTTCATTACTATAGAGCAATAATTTTAATGTAAAATACTCATAATAGATAACATATTGTATAAACTGAAGTTATGGGAATAAATTTTATAATATTACATAGAAATTTTAAACATATTTACGTTTTTGGATAGTTTTTAAAGAACTTAAATTGTGTACGAGATTCTAGCATGTTCCATAGAAATTACTTACTGATTATAGAAATTATTTCCAGGATTCTAGTTTCTGAAAACTTGAGAAATAATGAAAATTTTTAAGTGCTCTGTACAAACTGATAACGATTAGATTCTAACTTCAATTCCAAAGTTGGAAAAGTATTGTTGCATTACTCATATTTCTAAGAATTTTAATTTGAATGTTTCATCCAATATGTTACTATAAATTTGCAGTTACATCTAATTATACTTGTTTAATAAATCTTCTTTTTTTTTTTAAATGACACTCGTACTTCTACGAAATTTTAGATATGCTTCGGGTGTCATTTGACACAGTTCTGAACCCGATTTCGCGATTGTCTCGGGCGGCTTTGTTCCGCGAAGACGTTCCCAAGCGGAGGAACAAACCAGTCGCTTCTTCCATTCATTCATTTTGTACTTTGTTCAGCGGATCTAGAGTGTCTGTCACCTCTAGAACGCGTCAAATGCCCTTTAAAAAATTTTCTCTTCCACTCTTTTATTTCGTGATGCGTCTTAAATATAGCATCAGTCATGCATCAGTATATATATATCTCCAAACACCTAATGAACTGAAAAAAAAACACTTTTAAAAAATGAAAAATACATTTTTTTCACTTGAAGTCAAAAGTATTCCAACAAGCACTGAAAAATCGGACTCTTGACTGTAACTTTCGGAATGTAAGAAAGCCGCAAGAACAGTACGTGCTCTTAACTACCAACAATTGCATCCTATGGATACTGTTTACATCCTCAGCTGTCATTGTACACCGCCCCAGATTTCTAAAGCTACATTGTACTCCCACTGATGTCGGAATATTCGAGTTATTTTCTGGGAAAACGCCACGAATGTCGCTTCAAATAACCGCGTGAGGAAATCAACGCGTCCATATCAATTTCTCGAACAGGCGCGCGATAAACACGAACTTCAAAAGTTAATCGATAAATCGATGAAGATTAATGTCACGGGGAAAGTGAGCTCGAGACAGTTTTTATAAAATCATAATGATGTTTGTGATATTTGATGATGATCATGTTCTCATTTTCTCAACTTTCTTTCAATAGCTTCATTGATCAAAACAGCCTCTTATGGATTGAACAGTAAGGTGATACACGGAAAAAACAGTATGGTTATAGCACGCTCAATTGAGGTAACCATAACCACAAAAAATAGTAACATTTGCCCCAACCTCTGATGTGGTTGTGACGACCACAGCAATAGTACTGTTTACTCTTTTTTGGAAGACAACTACTGTGCGGGTGTGACAACCACACAAATCAAGCTATGAGGCAACTGCAATGTAGGTGCAGCAGTCACTTGACTGTACTTGTATGACAATTACTGAGTGGTTTTATTTATCATTATCGTTATTTATTTATTTACTATATAGCCATATCAGTGATTTGAACATATTTGAACAATCATGATTGTCGTTTGTTTACTTTTAAACCATAGAGTTTAATACTAAAACATCCTAACGTCAAAACATGATCTGCTTCACCCTTATCGATGCATATATATTATCGCGCACGTCCATAACAATTAATTAACAATTTTCTTTTAAATACTCCGACGAGGCTCGCCAATCCAATAGTTTTCAGGAATTCCTCGCATTCTTTATTCATTTTGTGACACTAAACATTCACAATAAACGCGGTT
>JAPYZL010083677.1:0-20272 GCA_030522825.1 Platygaster orseoliae
ATTTGACTCTAAAATTTTGTAGACATATTTTTGAATATATTTCTAATCGCATGAGATAATTTTCAAAAAATTGATTTTTTTGACTCTCTAAACCAGGTTTCCCCCTTAAGGTAGTACTTCCCTCAGGCGACTTTCTTAGGAATTTCTTGAAATTTCAATGTGAGGTAAAGAAGTATATCCCTGATGATTTCCTAAATTTTCAAGTTTTTTTTTGTTTTTAGTTTCGGAGATTTTCGATGTCAAAATCAAGAACTTTAACACGCAAAGTATAGAGAATCATTCGGAAAATGTATCTTAAACTGATATATAAAACAAACCGCTCTTACGACCTCGACGAAAAACTGATATTTCATTGTTGATATAAAAAGACAGTTACTGTAAAAAGTTGATATAAAAAGACAGTTACTGTAAAAATTTCAATCAATTCTTGATTTTCGTTTACGAGATATTCGACACCAAATTTCTAAAGTTTTTGAAATTAGAACTGTATCAAGCTGTATATTATGATTGTATGTGTGCGCAATTGAACGTGCGTGAGGACAGTCCCTCGCAAAATGTGAGTGAAAAACTGATGAAAAACTTTCTATTCCGACGGTTGGGGAAAAACTATATTAAAAAATATGGTACGTGAGTGACACGTGTTTGGGAGGAGAATGAAAACAAGGATGGTTCACCCCCTCCCCCTCCCACTCTGGAGAGGAGGATGTCACGTGATGGGAGTCGAAGTGGAGGGGGGCGTGAACCATCCTTGTTTAACTTTTGGGAGGGACAAAATACTTGTGTCCCAGAAAAGTGGGTTAAAAGCAGTCAAAAGTCGACTAAGCAATTATTTACCTTTGATCCATTTTTTGGTGTGATTCTGAAGTCTTTTATTTCTAAAAAGTAAAAATTGCATAAAATAGTTATTTGACATGTTTGGCTAGCATTGGTTACTGTTCAGATAATAAAAATAGTACATTGTACACCGACGACTCGTGTTTTGACGTTCCCGGGCGAGGACAATGTTTTTTGGACGAGTTTTAAATTGTAACCTGCACTTGCCAACCGCGATTTGTTTTTGTTAAAAGATAGACAAGGACAGATAGATAGAAAGAGAGAGAATCTGTGTATGTGTATGTACTGCGTGGGGGGGGGGGGGCTGTGAGCTGCTTCTTTCACCGACTCGACCAATGAGAGTGATGGCATACTCACAAGGGCTCGACCATTCGACTTCGACTTGGTCGAGTTCTTGTGTGGAGGCCTTGAGCGTCTAGTGAAAGGTTCTCTATTGGTCGGCTTAATGTGCGGCGCGGGAATTTGAATTCATAAAAGCACAGCTACTACAGAAACAAAAACTGAAGTAAATATTGAAAATTTTTGCGGTTTTTATCACTAAACGATAAATTTCACTCTTTAATAACGTTTACTACGAAATCGACCACAAGAAACACTAAAGGCAGGATCGAAAATTATGAACTATTTGGTTAAATGGTGTATAGCTTTTTAGAAAATTGATGTTTTTACGTTCATAATTTGACATTGAAAGTACTCTTAAGTGATTTACAGACTCAAAAGTATAATGATTGCCATCAGATAAAAATTCGATCTATTTAGAAGGTATGGCATCAACAATATTTAAATTTAAAGTTCCTTAAATTTTAAGTTGAAAAGATTCGAATTTGTGCGAATAAAATTTGCAATTTTTATTCATTTTCAATTGCAAGTTTTTAAGTTCAAAATTTTCTTTTTTATGAACTTCAAGGTCTAGGAATCATGAACATCCTGATTGAAAATGTCTTTTTTTTATTGTAATTGGATATGCCAAATCTTCATTTTTTCTATTTTAAAAGTCTGGGTTATTTTATCGTATTTTACATCCAAAACTTTCGTATCTAGATGTGAATATGATCGAATGATCGATAAAATGTATTAGGAATATTCCTCTCAAAAATTTGATAAGCGTTCAAAAACGTGTCTGCGCTACAAATTCTGATACTGAAATACTAAGAATAAGAGATAAAAAGGAGAAACATAATTATTACGCTGGAGGGCTGGAGGTATGGTCGTTCTCAGTGTCAGTCGAACACCCGGTAAAGAAAGACGTGCGGGGTAGGGTGATTTGTATGAAAGTAAAAGCTGAAAATTGATTCCTTAATCGTGAAAAAGAATCAAAACAAGAAAATTTCGAGACTGATTGAAATGGTTGACAAGAGGTATATTAATTGAATTTCATAATTATTATGTGTGTTTCGAAAGTTTATTTCATTTATTTGCAACATACCTCAGATTTGAGATTCATTAGAATTAAAAAAAAAAATTGAGAATTTGTTTGCTGATTTAATGTAAAAAATGTGTTTATAACCTTTCTTATGAAAGGTTTCTGAAACAATTTCATCCGACATATGTATTTTAAAATATTTCACTTGCAATATTGCTGAAACTTTCATGTAAGGTAACAAAAAAACTCCCTCATGAAGGTTACTGTATGAACATTTTTGATTGCTTTCAACTGAAACGTTTTAATTCGAAACGAAACGATTAAATTGAAACATTTCATATACGTTTATAAATGTATATGTTGAAACATTTTGACAATGTTTGTTTTGTAAGATATCTGACTCATTTCATGTAAAATGTTTCAGTAATGTTTATTTTGGAAAGACTCTGATATCTTACATTCAAAATGTTTCGATTGAAATATTCTAAAAAATGTTTTGAAAAATTTGCAGTAAAACTTTTGTTTAAAATTTTCTTTGACCTTCTTTAAACATGTATAAAACGTTTCAGTAATGTTTCTTTTGAAAGTTGTCCGCAACCTTTTATCCGAAACGTTTCAAATGTAATTTTTGATGTGTGAAACATTTTCAAAAGATATACGAAAGCTTTTAAAAGGTTGTTAAGAGGACACGGAAGACATTCTCTTTTCGTCCTCCTTCCTATCATTCGCTTTCCGTTCTATACGTCTCTCTTGCACTACAGCAGCTTCTGTGTCCTCTTAAAGACTTTATAAAACCTTAATTCTTAAATTCTTGCGAACATTTTAGATTTTAGAAAAACTTTTGAAAACTTTCTGAAAGATGCAATATTTCAAATGAAAGCTCTTATAAATGTTTCTGAAAGGTTACGTGCTGATTGGGATGCCAAATCAATAACTTATTTTCATTATCGAATCTCACGTCCTAAGTTCGTTCAACTTTCGGTTTCTTCGAAAATTGAGACTTACTTTGAAAATCGAACGAATCGTTGGAAGTAGGTCTCTTTTGAAACCGCAAGTTCTCGATTTGCAAATTACGACGAGATTGCGTGAAGAGGCGCAGTTATGTCGACGCTTATTGTTAGAACCTCGGGATACCCTAGCAAGGAAGTGAAGAAAGTGCAAGTGAATGAACTCTGGCAATGATCGATCGTTTGATAAAATGTCTTTCGTTCGAGAAAACGCAATGAACAAGGCGAATGTGCGAATCACCTTTGCCGTGTTCCAATTATCGCCAGATCGGATGTGTTTACGTAAAGAGGGAAAAACGCGCAATGTCTGCGGGGAATAAATACTATTATCTGACAGTGGCAAGTTATGAAATTGTTTGCAATCGCGCAGTTTATCTCAAAACTGCATACAAAATCTATGGTTCGTTGCAAGTTCAGAAAATTTTCAATCGGCTTTATTTGTGAAGTTTTTAATTGAAGCGTCTCTTTTAAAATACTCGGTGAAATTTTTGGTTATGCAAGTTGGTTTTATATTTGAAACGTCTACGAATGCTTTTTTTTTCGAGGATATTTTTGGAGTGCGAGTCCGACTGGTGCATAAGGATTCTCGGGAAATCCGTGTTAAAACAAACACCGCGAAATGGGCTGGGAAACAGAAAAAAATTACGAGCCCTGTTGTTTTTTTAATGATGAGAGATTTATCGATGATTTTATCATGTAGCGGTGTATGATGTGGATTTCCTGATAAGATGTTTTACTTATCATGAATTGGTTTTTTTAGAATTTTTTTAGAATGTTCTGGTTTACACATGTTTTGTTCGAGAAACTGTTGAAACTTTACTCTTTTGAGTACATGTGCAAATTATTATGATCTTTCACAAACTCAAAATTCAAAAAATATTCGGATATGGTATTAATTTTTATAAAGTCAGAGAATTTATTTTCATTGAATTTAAACTCAATTTTTGATGGAACTGGATACATTTTGTCAGAAATTAAGAAATTCATGATTTATGTTTAAAATGTTCATAATTAAAAAAAAATTTTCCCTAAATCAGTAGTTTTACCATAATTGATTACTTTTAGTGATTTTACAGGAGTAATAAATTTTTTGACTTTTTATCTATGGAAATATTTTTATTTATATTCTTATAAAATTAGTGCAATATTGCGAATCTCATATATATGTATGAAATTTCATCTTAAATGAGTGAACATATATACTAATGGCAATAATTTAAAAAACTCATTCACAATTTTTCATAAAGAAATTTCATCATAAGATTTTAAAGATAATAGATAATTTATTGTTGGCGAATGACTACTTTAAAGAATCAAAAAATAGAAATAATTAAAAATAATAAGTCAATTTTTAAAAAATATTAATAATGATATATATTATTGTAATCTATACATAACTGTACATCTGTTAAAAAAAATCATAATATATAAAATTTAATTCTGTATATAATGTTATATTTTTGTGGATTATTGTACATATCATACATACATTAATTGTTGGACGTAACTATAATATATTAGTACAAAAATACAAATAACTATGAAGAATAATTCATCATAATATATGATATTATTGAATATTTTATTTATATAATAATAGGTGTTTTTATTTTTTTTACTCATAATTCATTAGTAGAAATGATTGAAATATATATTGGGAGGAAAATTCTGAATTCAGTTCCTTGAAAAATGATGCAAAAAAGGATGAAATTGAAAGAATTTAAGCTATACCTAATGTTGAGAATATATAAATACAAAAATTTTGAAATTATTTCGAAAACACGGTTATTTCAAAACCACAGCAAAAACTAATATTTATTTGAATGTAAGACAGACAAAAAGATGCCTGGAGAACGAAACTTATGTATATGAAAGTAACTTTCATCATTTGGTGGAGAAACATTATGTTGTAACTTACAATTATCAAAGAATTAAAGATAATCATAATTTTTAATAGAGTAAAGTAAAAATTGTTGATGAAGAAAATATTATAGAACCAGCTTTGTCTCGGAAATGGAAAACCAAAAACACGGTGAATAAACAGATTGAAATAACATTTTTTAGCTTTGTTCAAGGCCATTACATAGACGAACTTAAAAAGTGATTATCAGTTTTTTCAATAGATTACACGAATTTTAATGTTCTTTTTTTATATTTTTCGTGGCATTGCCTGACTGTACGATAAGTTCATCAATAAGACTAAACTCTTAAATGTATTAAACAGATATTATTGATATGATCATTGTACATGATTCTCATTATCATAATAAATCACTTCGAAGATAATTATATGAGTAGATAAAGCTATATTTTGGTTTTTGTAATTTCATTATATATTACAGTGGTTTAACAATGTGATAATACTACCATCAGCGACGAAGATAGAAAGAGTTACAGTATGATAAGTTTTACTGTATCAAAAAATGAAGAATCTACTTGTCAACTGGTAGATTTAGTGGAAATAACTGTTTGGCAGTTGTTTTAATTGAACAAATAATTAGCGAACTGTTCGTAAATTCAAACGAACTACTGAAACAGTGAAATTTCGACCGTTTTAGATTTCGATAGTAACTACAGAAAAATTGAAAATATTTTTGTTCTGTGGTGCGAATGTCTAAATTCGCGATGGAAATGTATCGCTATTCAAGTGGGAATAGTGAACGCTGTATTCTGGATAAGGCGCTGGCCAATTAAAAACGAAAACAACGCGCGTCTTCTAAAATGGACAAAAGTGGAGCAATCGCGCCGAGTGCTAAAACTTCGCGAGCAGCGTAGGCCGTGGCGTTCCAGTTCGTGTTTTTACGATGAAAGTATGCAAAATTACGGAAAAACGCATTATCGAGCGACAAGAATCGAGATTTATGACGATATGCGTCTCCCACGCGCCTTCATTGCTATTCATATTGCATTATTTCTTTATCTCGACAGTGATTTGGTGGCATTTTTCGTTCCACATGTCGCGAGAATATTAAAATTCTGGGCCCGTATCATAACGTTATTTTGCCTTCCGAGGAAACGGGGATTTCGTTGGGAGGAACTTCAGTTACACACAGAAAATAGCATGTTATGCTACAAGTTGGAAAACTGACAAATTTGAAATGAGGGTGAGGTCAGGTATGTTGAGCGTAGCGAGGGTGACTGCGATGTGAATTCAAAATTTTGATTTTTTGAATTGAGGGGTAGGAAGGTTTTTCTGCGATTACCGGAAAAATGTTGCGAGTAGAGCAATGGATTAATAATAAGAATGTTATCGAAAAAAATTAATGGAATGAATGAAAATTTCTTTTTTTTTGTTCTGTAATATTCCAGAATCAATATCTTTGAATTGAGGATATTGAGTACTTAATAATTGTAAATTTAAAGAATTTTTAATTCTAAATACTTGAAATTTCAACGTTTTCGAATGGCTGCTATTTACACTCTCTCAGTTTGAATTAGTAAAGTTTTTACTAATTTAAATAGTAGGTGAGTGATTCACCATCGAATTAGTGGAATTCCACAAGTTAGCTAAATAAATAATCAAAATATACGACATGAATTAGTAATTTATAAGTTAACCTTTCAATTAGTGAAATTTTTGAAACGACTAAACAATTAGTGAATTTATTACTAATGTGATTAATAACATTTTCACTAACCACATTAGTAAGTTTAAATGCTATTATTCAATTGTTAGAATTTTTCAGGAGACTAATGAATTCATACATTCTCACTATTTCAAAAAGTAATTATATGGTCGACGATTAAATAAGTAAAACTCAATATATGTGACCGTATTTAGTGAATATCGTTGCCGACCATTTTCCCGAATCCCTTTTCCCAAACAGCCTTTTTCCCGAACGGTCATTTTTCCGAAAACCGTTTTCCCGAATCCGTTTTCCCGAAGGGTTTTCAATTTTCCCGAACGGGAACTTTTCCTATCAGCCTAATGTCTAGAAATGCCATGGTTATGCATTTACAATTTTTAAATTTTAAAATTGTAATAAAAATTTGTAATTATTAAATTCAATTTTAAAATTGATTTTTTAAATTAATTTAAAATTAAATTTAATATTCAAATTTTTAGATTTAAAACTTAAAATAAAATTTATAATTTTTAAATTACAAATTTTCACCGTGACTTTTTTTATTAAAAATTCTTATGAAATTCATAAATGTTTACAATTGAAATAAAAGTGAAATTCCAGCCGAAATTCGGAAAATAATACTTTCGAGAAAATTGTCGTTCAGGGAAAAATACTTTCGAGAAAATAGTCATTCGGGAAAATGACCGTTCGGGAACTTGGATTCGGGAAAATGACCGGGAATCAGTGAATATTCTATATATGGAATAAAGTAATTTTTTCTTCAATTTTTTAAACAAATAAAAATAGTATACCAATAACAATTTCTGAAGTAAACACATTCCAAGTTGATTTTATTAAGATTATATTCCAATTTCTGTGTTTGTAACATGTACAATGAATATATAAATTTCGCTTTTTACATTACGCGCGCTTTCATTTTGGCGGAATTTCTACTAAAGTTTAAAAGTAGTAATTGACTCATTTCTTTAGGCATAACCTACTAATTCAATTAGTAAGCTAAAATCACTATTTCAATTAAAGATTTTTCACTAATCTTTAGTGACTCACTTTTATTTTTCTCAGTTAGTAAAATTCCACTAATAATTAGTAGTTTTCTACTAATTCAAATCGAGAAAGCATAATTGCGAAAACTTGCAGTTTTATTTATTGAAATTCAACGACTTTGAATTATTATTATACAGGGTGTACCAAAATCCCCGTACCAAAAAGAAATCTAATATGCTTTTTTCAATCTCAAGTCGAAAGTACTTTGCCACTTTTTACAAAACTCAAACTCAAAAAAGATATTCAAGCTAGAAGTTTCAACCAATCTTTTTTCGTTTTGAGTTTTTTGAAAAGTGGCAAAAGACTTTTTGACTCAGAAAAATATGAAGAAAATTTGGTTAGAGTTTGGTTTGTTATTTTTATCACTACTTGTCGAAAAAGCGTATTTATTGTTTAAATTTCAAACTTAAATAACTTTTTTGATTTTGAGTTTTGTAAAAAGCGGCAAAGGACTTTTCCACTTGAAATTTAAAAAGGAATATTAGATTTCTTTTTGGTACGGGGATTTTGGTACACCCTGTATAATGAATTCACAGCAGTCAGCTATGAAAAATTTTGTCCATAATTTTAAAAATTAAGTGAAAACTGATTCTCAGCATTTTGTAAACGATAGGACTTTCGAAAAATTAATAAATTATTAATAAGTGCAAAATTTTAAGCGCTCTGAAAAACTGCAACAAAAATTAGTTGAGAAGATTCATTGATAAATATGTTAAACTTGAGAAATTTTGAAAATAAAGATATGTAGACAATGTCACCAATTTTTTTTTCGAAAATTTCAGTATCTGGACCATTCCGTCGAAATTTGAAAAATGCTCAAAATTTTGTAGATGTTAACCGTTTTTTATTTTAGGGTTTCTAATTATGTATTAACAAATTCAAATGAACAATTACCATTTTCAATTAGAAGATTTACTTATTTTACCATCAAACTTGTTATTATGTTGCAATGTAATCATGAAACTTATATATTATGTTGCATGGAGAGAAATTTTTGGTTATAGCAACTATTCATTTAGTAAAATATGAGCCCACCAAAGTTTTGGGTAGTACAACCAAAAATTAAGGTATGATAATAAAATAATTGGTTACTGCAACCTAAGTATCAGTCATAAAAATTGAGCATTAGTTGCTATAACACAAGTTTCGGTTGTAGTACCTAAAACTTTGGTAGGTCCATATTTTACTAAATCAATGGTTGCTGTAACCAAACCATTTTTCTCCGTGTGCTACATATACTAACGAAATGAGCAGAAAAACTTCACACCAGTTATTTAAATATTGACACATCTGTGAAATTTAAGTTTCTTGTAGCTAAAATAAATTTCGAAAGTTTCCTTAAAAATTTGTCACTCCTCAATTTTTGCTGCCTAGTTTGCCTGTTCGGTAAATCCGGCCCTGGGTCTGATAATTGCGAATTCCTCGATGGAACCCAACGCATTAACGTCGCGACAGTACATTATATCCGTAAATCATCAGCGGCGAATTCGTGTTTGGCACGTCGCTCACCAGACACGATTATTATATTTACCATGCGAATAATATAAACGCGCGATGCACACGCGTCCAACTTGCCCACCTACTTGCACTATCTTTATTTCGCGCAAAGCGCCTTGCTTCTGTTTGACACAGATTGTTGAACCCAAGCTAAAAACTGCGTTCGCGAGACCGACACCCGGCTCATTTCTTCTTTCCTACGTTCCGTCTTCTTGCCTTTTTTTTCGACCCCCTTTTCCCTCTCTTTTCTTCCTATTCGCCATCGCGTTACTTTATTGAACGTGACGGGTTACGTTATTGTCTAAGTGGACACGCAAAAATAGATAGATGAAAAAGCACGAGATCAGGGCGTTGAACGGGCTCGATGAACCTGGGCTTTAAGATTTTTCTAATGACCTGGAAAGTCGGGATTTCCGGGGACACGTTATTTTTGAATTTCGCTTCTATTTTTAAGATTTTTTCGTTTTCATTCAGGTTTTTAACAAGCATTATTTATGCAATATTATGTTTGATGTATAGTGATTTACTACTTTCTATTTGTTTTAGGAAAACTAAATATCCAAAAAGTTCAGTCGAGCAGGACAGTGCTATCGTGGCTGCTAGACGGTGGACATGATTATTTCAAAGGATTTATTTCTTCTTGGCGACCAAGATTACTTGCGCCTTCCAAGCAACGAGAAGCGCAAACAGCGGGCAATGGGCCGGCCGATCATCAATGCACCAAGGTAAGCATTACTCAAACTGCAAAATTTTCGAACCAGCCAACACTCTAAAAAGTCAATCTTATTTAAAGATACAACAAAATTAAGGTACAATTTTTAATTCAGACATTATTTTAAAGTTAGTATACATGTTCTAATTTGTTTCCAAGCAAGCAACTCTTGAATCGAGAATAAGTTCCTTTAATTATGATAAATCTTTTTAATTTAAGTCTTGCTTGCTAGTGAGTAATTGTGAACATAGACTAATTTTGAGGTAATATTTGAATTTCAAGTCGTGCTTGGATTTTGCTGCATCTTAAACTAGGATTCAGTTTTTAGAGTGAAGACCAGGGCCAAACTTATTTTCAAAACCATTAAGTCACGATTTTGCATAACTATTTTACTTGATCGAATTAAGACTTTTCGTTAGATTTGTGTCGGATTTCTAGGCAATAGTTATTACCTAATACCTTTTATTTTGATTTAGATATAAATAGACTACATGGAATTGAGTTGGTGAGGTGTAATTATGAAATAAATCTCGTCCTGATGATTCAGGATGAGTGTTTTTTTGCGTGTAAGTTTTTTCATGAAATCTCCATTAAAATCGAAGAGATACGTATTTTTTCTTTTAGCTTGAATTTCAGTTGTTTCCTCGTAAGGAATGTTCGGAACATTGGCTAAAAAGTTGATTTGCTTTAATTGTCACGTGTGAATTTTTGTTATATTATTCAATAGCTCAGCTGAAAATTGTCCGATTGCTATATTTATATTATTCATTTTGTATGTTGAGTAAGATCTGAACAAAAAAAAATTGTGAATTCTAATTTTCCAATAAACTTTTCAAGCAGTCACGATAAAAAAAAAATTATGAATTTTTAAACCAGAAATTTCAACATGGTATTAGTTCTTCTTTTCTCCATTTTTAAAAAAAATTTTGAAAAATACACAAAATTTATTATTAATTTCTATTAGCAGAAACTCGGTGCTTGATAACTGCGACTTTCTGAAGTCAAAATACCATAATTATTGCAGATATTTTAATGTTTTTCTTGCTTGGAATTCTATGATTTCATGAAAAATGATTTCCTTAACAGTTTTTATTTAGTTATCATTTATTTATCGTAAATGATTAATAAAAAACAAGGTTTATAATTTTTTCATGTTAAGATAAAATTCTATGTACAAAACGAAAACGAGTTATATTAATCTGATAATTTTTTAAGTTATTCAATTATAAAAAAAATTATATTATTATAGTGAAATTGGATGTATGACATCCAAAATTCATTGTTACATACTTATAGTAAGAAAAATATTTTGCGTAAAAAAACTTATGAAAAAATTCACTCAATTTGGACAACTTTCGAGTCGAAAAGACATTTTTTTTTCGCGATAATCAAAGAAATTTTGAAAATTTATTTAGTTTGAAAATTTTTGTTTCCTTAAAAGTAGATTATTACTTATAAATTAAAGCAATTACTTATATAATTGGAATAATTTTGATGAAATTATATAATTTCAATAAATGAAAGTATGAAAATAACTAAAAATGGAACGTTGACTAAAAAAATCTAAGTTTCCAAGAAAAGAATTTTGGCTAACAGGCTGTGGTTTTTTTAACTGTTCAAAAAACAAATGAAGAAAAAGAAAACAAATGCAGTGTCGAAATTGTTACATGAAATATTTTTGGATTTTTTTTTTTATAGAAATCACGATTGCAAAAATGTTTTCAAAAAATTGTTCCCTGTTAGAATAAAACTCTACTGACAAAACAAAAAAAAATTACAACAATCGGATAATTTTCTGCTGAGCTGTTGAATTATAAAAAATATTAACACGTTAAAATGGTAGATAATCAAATTTTTAGCTGATATTTCTAAAATTCCCTTCGCCAAAATAACTATAATTCAAGTGAAAAAAAAGTCATTGAATAATCAGTGGTAATTCATTGATAAGTCAGTGACAGTAATTTGAAAAATCAGAAATATAACCGGAAAATTCTGGAAAAGGAAAAAGAAAGAAACTCAAGCAAAAAATGAATAAATAAAGGAAAATTTTTGTCACTAACTTGTTGCTCTGAGGGTCCAAAAAAATAAGATTCGACTATTTCTGCATCGGCACTCGGCACGTTTCATCAAATCACTGCTCTTGATTAACAAGTACACACAAAAATCCTTGTTTCAAGAAACTTGCAGGTTATAGTTTGTACTGGTTCTGCAGTATTCTGAATACTGATTTTCCCTAACTCACTGATAAAAAACAGTGTAAATTCCACTGTTTTCGATTGAGAGAGCACGAAAAAGAAAATCCTCACACTGTTTTTGACTAATTTAAAAAAAAACTTGAAACTATTAGTGTACACGGAGAGAAATTTTTGGTTTGATTTAGTAAAATACGAGCCCACCAAAGTTTTGGGTAGTCAAATTATGGTAATAAATTTGTTGGTTATTGAAACTTGAGGATCAGTCATGAAAACTGAGCATTAGTTGCTATAACAGAAGCTTTTGTTCTCATAACTACAGTTTTGGTTGTAGGACCGAAAACTTTGGTGGGTCCATATTTTACTAAATCAATGGTTACTATAACCAAACCATTTCTCTCGATGCAGATAAAAATTTCTAACATCGTCTGTAGAGAATATTTTTAGCCATTCTCGCGCCGAGTGCCGATTCACTTGGTCGGCCCGATTGCGTTATCTCGGGAATTGATAATGCGACATTTAAAGCGCCCGAAAAAAAGCTACGAAAAAGCGCCTCATATACAGAGACATGCGTACTCCCACATGACAACAAGGTCTCGGGGAATTCGTTAGTTCCATGAGTAGTACTATACTATCTGTACGGGGCATTTTCGCGCCGCTGAAACAAACGCACTGATTGCTGTATATAGAAGTATGGGCTGCCGCGGCCGCGACGATGGCGTATCAAGATCGGCCGCTAATCTATGGCTCAGCGTTGTCTGATAGCGCGACAACGGCGCAATGTTTTGTTGCGAGCCCGCGCAGACCCAACGCCGTATCCACTTCTCCGGCCACGTCGTTAATTTCAATGTCGGAAAATAAGAAATCACGTACTTGCCCCATACTTCACTGAGAAAAAAATAAAGCACTTTGTACTATAAATGTTGAAAAAATTACTATATTCTAGAAAAATCTACAATATTGCTCTAATTTTTCATATACTATAGTACATTTAGCCATAAATATATTTGTTTTTACTATGCAGTGTAGCAAAACGTCAAATATGGTAATTATAAGTTGATATATAGTAAAACATACTACAAATATTGTATTTTTTAGTTTAGTAAATAACAGTTCTCACCCAGCCGGTATGTATTACTGCAGAAATTCGTATAATATTGCTGCAATGTACCGTAATATTATCTTGACAAGATTGTATATGAAGTGTTACTTCAATAACAGTGAGATCTTTTCTTTGAAATGTTGCTTTTGTAATGTTTCATTAATATTGCTGCAAGATTGAAATGTTACTAAATATTACTAAAAAATTACTGCAACATTACTGGAATATTTCTGAAATATTTATGCAACATTGAAAATGCAATTATGGGGGACATTTTCATATTGCAGCAACGTTTACTGCAGTCTTCCTGCAAGATTTCTGCAACGTTGCTGGAAGATGTAATATTTCACTTACAATATGTCTGCAATCTTAAGGAAATATTAAATGCTGGCTGAGCAATATACAAGATATAGGAAATAACCTTACATGATCATAATTTTTACATTTTTTCATTAGTATTACTATATACAGAATGTCCAAAAGTCACCAATCAATATTATAATATATAATAAATGCCAATGAATACAATACGAATATTTTGAATAATACAATACTATATAAAGTAAACTTTACTTCATCTCGATTCCCCATCAATATATTTTTTAGTAAAAAGTACTAGATTTTTCTCTCAGTGAAAGGAAAAAATATAGTGAAATGATTTTTCATGATTTTTTGATTTTTTTCAGCTTGAAAAATTGAAAAACTTATTTTTAGTTTTTTGTTTCAAGCTTTCTGCCCAAACCAAGAAAATAATATCCTTATGACGCATTTTTTTTTATGTAAAATGAGGAAGGTTTATTTTATCAGAAAAACTATATTTTTACAAAAATATTTCCAAATTACACAGCAATGTAAGAGTTACGGTAAAGGTAAAAAAAATTAACGATGTCACTTAACATATTCTTATAATTAAAAGTTTTCTAAAAAAATTAACTGACTTTATTTTACATAAGAAAATTTTTCATATAATAAGTTTGAGTGAATTTTCACTCAATTTCTTCAGCCCTCTTTATAGCTGACAATTCAACAATATACAATTACAAAAAATATTGTTTAATAATAGGAATTCAAGCTATATTTACTTACCTAATTTTTTTTTACGAACAGCATTATTTTTTAATTTTATTCCTTTTTTTTATTCATATCATTACAGACTTTGTCAAATTTTTAGTCAGTGAAAATTAAAAAAAAACAACTTTTGTCATACAAATACTAATAGGCAATGATCTCAAATCTATAAAAAGCGAAATACAAAAGTCATATTTATTGGACGTATCTTGAAGCGTACTTCAAAATATTGGTCATGAAGGAAACTAAAAAATTTCGTATACTCCTGTTTATTTAACATTTTTTTTTGTTTTTTCTAGGAAAATAATTTCAGAATCAATTTTTTTTCTGTTATTATTCTCCTTATACAAATTCTTAAATTATCTCATTTAAAATCGTGATCATTTTCAATTTTTGGTTGAGTCGGGACTGAATGATTCTCAGTCAAATGACGAATATTCGTTTCATGTTCAGACACTCTAGTTTTTCAACTTTTTTTTATCTGTCACACATAACTTAAGTTACAATTATCACAATCTGTTCAATAAATAACATCTTGCTGATTTACAATCTTCAATTTATCCTAACTCCTTTTCATGATTTTACATTCAATTTGTAAACTACTCTAAATCGAAATTTTACAAATAAATTTGAAATTTAAGCATGTAAATTTTCATTATTTGATAATATCAAATTTTTATCCTAATATTTACTTTCTTTACAATAAATTACATAGGCAACAATTAATACTTAATCCTATTCAGATTTTCACGATGAGATTGTTGATCAGATAATTGAAGAACTTTATCAGCAAAAATTAATTAAACTAAATTATACTAAAAATAAGTCTTACTGGTTTCACTTACCATTATTATTTAATGTTTTACTTAATTTAATTTATATTTATAAAATAGAGCCAAGGGGGATAGTTATAAAATATTTTGGTTTTTATGATGCTGTATTATACTATTAAGAATAATTACGTTGTTTATTACAACGTTTTATTTAATAGTTGTAGCCATACATTCTGTTAGAATTGATCCATTTTAGAAATCGTGACTCTGTGATTTTGTATATTACGATCAACAAATTTCCACTTTACAATTTAGCAACTTTGAGTACTAGAATTTTGTATAGCTCAATTCAATAATCTGAGGATTGCTATTTTAGAATTTCGAGTTCAATATTTTTTCTTCGAATGTAAAATTGTTGAATCGAGATAAAGTTGTAATTCAACAAATTAAAATTTATTTGTCGAAGCCAGAGCAACTAGAAAAATTGTTAAAATTTGGAACCTGGTGTATAAGGAAATAAGCCCCAGCTCTCCAAGTGCACTTAATTTAATTATTGCTGAATTTTGCAATTTTTTATTGTTCCTCTGGCTTCATTAACAGAGAAAACGATAACAAAAGAAAGCCAGAGCGATTAATTTGAGCTAGAGGTGACTCAGGCATTTCCATCTTTTTCCATTTATTGTTTGCTCTTACTTGTAAATAAAATAATAAAATAACCAAATAATAAACAAACTGATATTTCTTTGTGTCATCTTCAATAGTGCAATATTTCTAGGATTTATCAGCTCAAGAAAAATTTCATCGACGATTTGTTCTTTGAAAATAATATTGATCTACATATTGATGACATAGAAATAATAATGGCATTTGTATGCATAAAAAGATTCTTTGAAGATATAATCTTTTAGTTCGTGGTGTTATCAATTCTTCTAGTATTGAATCTGTTATAGAACCAGAAAAATCACGTAAAATGATCCAAAAATTATTTCCGTCACATTCTGATTTGCGTTACATAAAACGCTATCATTGTGAATTTCTTTGAATTTTACGAATAATTTTTTAATATCGTCAGATGGCTTTTATTGATTATATTCCGATAAAGGTAATAAAGTTGCTTTAGGTATATTTATCTACTAGTACGGTTTGTGTAATGATTGCCGAGATTCGATAGAAAATTTTGAGATAAAAGTTATCAATGTTTATTTACACGACAAAATGGAAATTTTTAAGAAAAGATTTATATATGTAAACTTCGAAAGCATTCGCAATGTTCTTACTTTTATAGCTCATTCTCACGTCAAATTAGATCGTGTTTTTTGAAATAATTTCAACTTCGAATATAAGAAAAAAAACAGACGAAAGGAAAAATGTATATTGTATATTTATATTTATATTGTATATTTATGATAATGATGAACAAAAAATCTTAAAAAATTTTACTGTTTGTTTGCCAAGTATCAGGATATTCTGTTAGCTAAAAAAAAATTAAGAATAATTAGTAAAACTATACCGGATGCCTTTATGTTATGTTCATAAAGTTTACAACGTTGACTAATTACACGAAAATTTTTTTCAGAGATTTACCAAAAATAATGTAAAACCTTAAAAAAACAAATTCGTCGAAGTGCCTAACAAGACAATCTTTGAAAATTCATGAATACCAATATTCTGAGAATTTTGATTTAAATTCTGAAATTTGAAATTCTGAAGTTGAAAATGCTGATTAAAATTCTGAAATTTGAATTTTCAATTCAAAAATTTGGGTTCAAATTTTGAAATTTGAATTCTAAATTAAAAAACTCTTATTCAAATTTTGAAATTTGAATTCTAGATTCAAAAATTCTGATTTAAATTCTAAATTCGAAAATTCATTGGAAAAAATTCAAGAATTCACTGAAAGAAAGAACAAATTGAGAGAATTTACTGTGAAACTTCACTGCATTCTGAAAATTCTGATTCATACTCTTAAATTTGAATTACGAATTCAAGAATTCACTGAATTCAGTGAAAAAATTCAAGAATACAAAAATTCTGAGAATTCTGATTAAAATTCTGAAATTTGAATTCTTAATTCAGAAATTCTGATTCAAATTATAAAGTTTGAATTCTGAATTCAAAAATTTTAATCCAAATTCTGAACTTTGAATTCTAAATTCAAAAACTCGTGTTCAAATTCTGAAATATGAATTCTAGATTCAAAAACTCTTATTCATATTCTGAAATTTAAATTCATATTTGAAAAATTCTGAAGTTTCAATTCTAGATTCAATAATTCTTATCAAAATATAAATTCTAAAATTAACTGAAAAAATTCAAAAATTCACTGAAAGAAAGAACAAATTGAAAGAATTCACTGTGAAACTTCACTGAATTCTGAAAATTCAGATTCATATTCTTAAATTTGAATTATGAATACAAGAATTTAAAAATTCGGAGAATTCTGATTAAAATTCTGAAATTTGAATTCTAAATTCAGAAATTCTGATTCAAATTTTAAATCAATAATTCAAATTTCAGAAAAAAAATTTTCGTGTGATTTTTCAACGTTGTAAACTTTTTCAACATTTTTTATGTTCGATTAGAAAATTCATGAAACTGCATCTCAATTGGAACTAAGATTAGAAAACATAAGAAAATACGTAAACAAATCGTTAACAAAATATGAAAACTATTGAATCATCGTATAAAAATTACGATTAATCGTATAAATAGTTGCAATGAAAAATCTCGAAGTCGACAAATACGGAACGGCTATTTCATTAATCATAATTTCACTTGTGATTTTGCCTTTCTAATCGTCTCAAATCAGACGCGGAAAAGGCGAACTTTCGCCGGGTAATGCGCGCGAATAACATGATAGTCGGCTCGATAAACGAGCGTGGTCGTAACAAAGTAACGTGCATTATCGCTCACGAGCTGCGGAATCAGTGAATATTCTTTTCAGCTCGCTATATCGACGTTCGTGCCTGTAATCATTGACTATTTAAGCTGTTTGCATATTATGCATACGTGTGGCAACTGCCGAGCAGCGCGCGCGTCAAGTACACACTCGACTTGGTGCGCAACTCGTGATTTTGTTTGCTCATTTCCAAACGGAAACTGGCCATCCAAAATTTACAAGACTATCGATTTTTCATCTCCCTAAGCATAATTTTCCAGCTAGTGAAGTTTCATTTAACGAGGATATTCGAAACTGCATATTTGAAGATAAAAGGAACTTTAATACATAATTTTGCAAAAATTAAAATAAAATCGCAAAAATTGCGAGTAAATGGTGGAAAAACTGTTGGAGTTTGTGCTTGGGATGATGAAATTTTTAATGGTTTTCCGGTGACGAAAATAAAATTTGTCAATTCGAAATGCTTTTTTGCACAAAGATTGAAGTCACGGAAAGTCCCCTGGACAAGTTCGCGCAAACAGCCGGTACCGATGCAATACAAGTGGGTAGAAAACCTGATTGCGCCTCGCCACAGGTATTATACCAGTCGCGGTTAACTCGTGCCTCCAATAACAACCATATTCTCTGCTAAACATCATCGCCGATCTGCAAGCAACCGCCAAAAAATGAAACTATATCAATCACGATATTTTGTTGTCATGTTCAATAATTTGCTTCAATACACGTGAAGGTTGTTCTTACAGATATAATGTTGTTTTTTAATATGTAGTATGAATAAGAAATTAAAAATTTTTCGAGGTTTGGGTTGGTTTCGAGATTCTCATGAAGGTTACTATTTTTTTTTTTTTTTTTTCATAAAGTTCACAACATTGAAAAATCACACGAAAATTTTTTTCTGAGATTCACCAAAAATAATGTAAAGCCTTGAAAAACAAATTCGATGAAGCCCCTAACAAGGAATTTTCAAAACATGTTTATACGATATAATTTTGATTCTTCTAAGAAATGGCAAAATTTTTATAACAAGTAGAAATTTCTTATAAGAAATCTATAGTTTACAAGGTTGCTCTACAAAAATTTTGATAAGAAAAAAACTTTCTATAAAAGCCAGCGACACTTTTATATGAAATTTCGAATTTTTTATAAGAAAATATTTAAGCCTTGTACTTTTTTTATACACTGAAATTTTTATGAAGAAAATAGTTTATAAAAATTTTTACAGGATATACAATTTTATAAGAAAAGTTTCTCTTACAAGAATCTTAAAAGTTCGAACTTTTTTTAAAACGACGAAAATCATCGTCGATGATTAAATGCTTTTTTTTTGTCTACGATTTTTAGGGGCTTCGCTGAATTCGCTATTATGAGTTTTTAAATCATTGATGGTAAGTCTTAGAAAAACAATTCTTGTGTGATTTTTCAAAGTTGTAAGTTTTGTGAACTTTCTTTTTTCATTTTCTCTGGAATGTTAGTTGTTTTGTCTCAACTTTTGAAATATCGGGTAAATAGATGATTTTCTTCCATTGTAAATTGTTAATTTTTGTTTATATTTCAATAATTTAGCTGAAATTTTTCTGATTTTTATAATTTTTTTCCATTTTGTGAGTAGAGTTTCGTCCTAAAAGAACAAAATTTTTTGAAAACATTCTTGGAATCGTGATTTCTATAAAAAATCGAAAATTTTTTTATGTAAAAGTTTCGACATTGCATCATTCGATTTTTATTCCATTTTTCTTTTTTGGAATAAGTTTAAAAAACTACATTTTGTAGTTTTGTAGTTTTGTAGTTAATTTCTGTTGTCCGAAATTCTTTGTTTGGGAACTAGGGATTTTTAAAATCAATGTTCCATTTTTAGTCATTTTTATGTTTTTATTTTTTGAAATTCTGTAAATTCACCAAAAACGATCCAGTTTAATACTTTATTACTGATGTTCATCAGTTATAATCTACTTCCGAAGAAACAAAATTTTCAAACTCAATAAATTTCCAAAATTTCTTTGATTATAGTTAAAAAAAAATTCATTTTTTCGATTTGAAGTTGTCAATATTGGGTGAGTTTTTTAACGAGTTTTTTTTTCAAAAAATATTTCGCTCACTATAAATACGAGGTTTGTTCAAAAAGTATCGCGAATTTCATGTTTTTTCAAGAATTATTTATTTATTCATGAATATCTATTTTGTCCCCTTCAAAGTA
>JAPYZL010083693.1:0-18203 GCA_030522825.1 Platygaster orseoliae
AGTTTGGTCCGTGGTTTTTATCCCCACTCCTCGTAAGAGCGCGTTTATTGGTCAAATTTCAAAGTCAAATAACTTTTTTGATTTTGAATCATGTGAAAAGTGGCAAAGGAAAAATTGTCTTAGAATTTGATGAGGAATCCATGATTTCAAGGATTTCCGCACACTGTGATACACCCTGTTTATTCATCAAAAATGATGTCTCAGTAAGTTGAAAATTATAAAGTTTTTATGAAAAACGTTTAACAATTTTTGCCAACTTGAGTACCTTGTACACAAAATTTACATATCTGCTGCCACGATGAATTTTTCAGCAACGAAGAAAATAAAGCGTTGACATACATATTCAATGATTTATACCATAAAAAAAGTGATTGAAAAGTGTACAACTGATTTCTGATAATTTTTACAGTCGAAAATCGTCATGAGAACGTCATTAATGAATTTTTCATTGAATTTCAAAAATATTAAAATAAAAATCTTAAGAATGTCGATGTTGATGCGAAAAAAAAAGTTTCGAATCTCCAAATCTGTCGAATATCGAAAAAATCAAAACCCTCAAAGTTCAACACGTGAAAAACAATCCCCTAACGAAATTGCAAATCCGAAAATAATTTTTCACAATTCTCATGAAAATAAAAATGACGAGAAATGAAAAAATTTACATTTCATCCATCTTCGGTCTCATTGGGCTAAAACAGTCTACGTTCTCTCCTCTTTATAAAGCGATCTGAAATCATGGAGTCGGCACAACCTTCTGGATCACTTTTCGTTTATCCTTCACATTTCTATTATTAAAAGCCCCGGTTGAAATTTCAAGTCTCATCTTCACAAGACTCGCCACGGAATTTCTTCCAATTTTGATCCAATGAAAAATGGAAAACTGCGCAAATTAAGGAATTTTTGTATCGATTCCATGAAACAGAATGGTATATGACTATATAATTGGATGCTGCGAAGAGCTCACATTACTATGTAATAAAAAAAAAATATATGAGTTCGTTGCTGGACTGCATTTAATACAAAATTGTTGGATTGATTGCTTTTCGAGATTTCCTGCTTCAAGAAGGTCACGAATTTCGAAAAGATTTTGTCTCCATGCAATAAAATCGAGGAAGGACAAATTTTCAATAATTATGAAATTGCAAATATGTGAGTTTTTATATAAAATGGAATATTGTTTGATCACTTTGCTGTTTTTATTTTTTAATAATGACAAATGTGAAAATTCACCTTTAAAAACAATTTACTAAAAAATTCTACTTCCCTTGACTTCGTGACCACCCTGCAACCACAACGAAAAACTGATTTGTGCTTATAAAACCTGAAAACTTTTGTATTCCGGACAATCAAGCACGCCCCGCTCGAAACCATTTCTAAATGCACGAATGAGAGTTTGGCTACGAAGAAAATGCGATTAGTGAGGTGAAAAGATATCAAATTTTTCGTTTTGCAACCAAAATAAACATCACTGCTACGTGTATATTCGTACAAATAGTTTCTATTCAGTTCTGCGCGATTTTTTCCCTCATCCATTCGATTTGTCTTAAAAAATTTTCTGTAAAACACTTTTCATCGAATTACATGCAACGGTTCACAAATGAGCTCAGGTTCAAGTTTCAGCGCATCAAGAAAATTTTTTTCTTTTTTTGTTCAAAAACTTTGACGAAAATTTTCCCTAACGAATCAAAGGCCGCAAATAATTATTGTATGGCAACATTTGCACAAGTTGCTGATTGGAAAAGGAAATTCTGTCAAGTTAAGAAAAGTATTAATTTTTCTAGAATTTACGGAAACATGCGAGTTTCTTCCACTATTCTCCATGTAAAAAATAGCCCATCAGTTGACGACGATATGTCGCATGCACAGTGTCATTTTGATTCACTAAAAACAGTGAAATAATAGGAAAAAGTAGTGAAATAAAGATTCCTAACAAATAAAATAAAATTTCCCAATAGTGAAATAAAGACTTTCCGAGAATTCGGTGCACTGCCATTGTATTGGAGATAGGATATATCAGTAAAAATCCTTGCTGATAACTATCAGTAGCTTGAGGTTGCTTACTGATAAATATCAGTAAATATCGACAAGTTCCTTTAAATTTCGTTAATGTTTTATTGTACTGAAAAAACAGTCATGTATGTAAAATTAAAAATTGACGTTAAACAATTCTCCGCTCCAGTGTACAATGTAACTTATTTTAATTTTTGTATTTTTCAAACATGATTGATTTATTTTTACATGAATTATTATGTATTATATGTCCATGCCATGTATAAAAATATGATTTCGTTTCATAAAACTGAAGAATATTTTAGTAATTTTTATTTATGAATAACACTAAATATTCGATTGAAAATTTTTTATTTACAAGTGTGCATTGGAAATAAAAGCACTCTTAAGTAAAAAAAATCAAATATGAATAAAGTAACATATAGTACAAAAAAAAATTCTAAGGAAAGTAACATTTTTCACTGAAGCTTAAGATTTTTTGATGTCTGTTTTTTTATTTTATACTTTTCATTTCATGAAATTTAAACTGAAAACTTAGGTAAATTAATGAAAAAAATGCTACGTTCTCGTGAAAATTCTCCTGTGGAAAAAATGACTCACTATAGAAGTTTTAGTAAATTATGAACGCTCTCATATTCTGCAAGATCCTAAAAGAAATAATTGAAATGAATAAAAAATGAAAACCAAGTTTTTTTCAACATATTCGCAAACTTTCACTCTATACAGAGTCGTAGGCAGAAAAATTTTCGGTGGAAGTTTTTTGAAATAATATATATACATATTGTCTTCAGGATTCAATGCTCTAGAAATCAAAATTATGTAACTTGAAAATTTTTTAAGATTTTTGAGAAAATCATACGACACAAATTTCAAGTATTTAATGCTATATTAGTATCAAAAATTTTCTTGTTGGGTATATTATTTATTATTCATCACTTTTAGCTATATTTATATTTTTATTGCTTTAAAAATGCTTCGCTAAATAAAAATAAATAATAATAAAATAATAAAAAATAAAATATACTTTTTTGATATTAAATTATTTTATATTAAATACAAAGAATTTTTATTTATAACAGGGATAATTTATTTTTTATTTATAAATTATTTATTATTTTTTTATAGGGATAACAGCATAATTTTTATTAAAAGCTTATATTGATATAAAAGATTATGACCTCGATGTTGAATTATAATTTTATTTAGGCAAAAATTTTTAAATTATAAATCTGTTCGATTTTTAAAATTATACTTGATTTGAGTTAAAATCGGTGTGAACCAGATTGGATTTTATCTTTAATAATTTTTAAATTTATTGTACGAAAAGAATTAGATTAATTAATTATTTTAAAATGAAAAATACTATTTTAGTTGATTTATTAAACAATATTATTTTATTTATTATTATTTTATTAAGTACTGCATTTATCACATTATTGCAACGTAAATTACTTAGGTATATTCAATTTCGAAAAGGTCCTAATAAAGTTGGAATTATGAGATTATTACAACCTTTTAGGGTTGAATGGTCGATAATTTTGATTATAATTTTATGTCAGTAAAAATTCTTCCCAAATTCGAGTAATTGTTATTCTAAATTAGAAAAACTATAAATTCTGAATTTAATTTGAAATTCACCGATTTTTTTATGAAACAATGTTATTTTTGCAAAACACTCCGTAAAATACAGTATTTCGTACTCAGAGAGCTTCCACAAAGTAGCCTTTTGAGGTATAGTACTTACTTTTCTGGCCTAGGCCGGCAAAGTACTTACTTTCTGGCCTAGGCCGGCAAAATACTTACTTTGCTGGCCTAGGCCGGAAAAGTAAATAGCTGTGCGCTGTTTTGTTGTGCAAGTAGCCGTTTTTTGCTTCCTCTTGTTTTTTGGGAGCAAAAACACGTTAAAAAAAAATAAAAATTTTTTCCAAAAAATTCATTCCTTTCAAAGAACTATTTTTTCAAAAAATTTGTTTTCCAAAAATTTTTTTTTTTTCAAAAAAATTTTTCTTTTAAAAAAATTTTGTTTTTCGAAAAAACTTTTTTTTTCGAAACAAATTTATTTTTGAAAATTAAGAAAATAAAATTTTTTTTCAAGTATAGTAAATACTTAAAATACTGTATGTACAGTATGTTGCTTTTTGCAGTGTTTTGCAAAAAGTAGAGTGTGCACCTCGGCCATCAAGGCCCCCTCGTCGCACAGGCAGAATTTTCAGTTCGAGGCAAGCACGGGCGTGATTTTCAGTACGAGGGGAGTACGGGCGTGATTTTTCAGCACTCGGCTTCGCCTCGTGCTGAAATAAAACGTTCGTACGAGCCGAATATTGAAAATCACGCCCGTGCTTGCCTCGAACTGAAAATTCTGCCTGTGCGACAAAAGCCTACTTTGCGGCCTTGGTACACAATCTACTATTTTATGAACTATTTGTTATCATTACTTCCTTCATCTATTTTTCGTGAAATAATATTGTTAAGAAAATTTTCTTTATCAAGTTTTTTAATATGAAAAGGTTTTTAGTGTTTCTCGCATTTTTTGAGATTTCTAGTATTTTCTTGGTTTTTTAAATATCGATTGTTGGAATTCGATGCTATAGAATGCAAATATTCCTAGATTTTCGATAATTTGATAGATTTCAGGGATAATTTAATTTACATCGTTTTTAAGAATTTTACGTATCCCACTCGTTTTCTTATTTCTTCAGTATTTAAAAGATTTGTTATTTTTTTCCAGTATTTTCACACATTTTTAAACAAGGCAATCCATGCCTTGTTTAAAAAAATATTATTTCATTGCATAAAACTAAAAAATATTTTAGTAATTTTCATTTATGAATAATACTAATTATTAGACTGAATATTTTTTATTTAGAAATGTGCATTGGAAATAAAGGTACTCTTAAGTACAAAAAATCGAATATGAATAAAGTAACATAAGGTACAAAAAAATTTTAAGAAAAGTAACATTTTTCACTGAAGCTTAAGATTTTTTTATATCTATTTTTTTATTTTATACACGTTACTATTTAACTAAAGAATATTTCAGTAGTTTGTATACATAAAGAATAAGATATGTGTGATTTAATTTTTCTTAATTCAGAAGTGTACATCGGGAATTATCAAAAGAGCATGTTGAAATGAAGAAAAGTTTAATTAGAAGAAAAGGAACATTTTTCACTGGAGCCTAGAATTCTTTTTTTTCATATTATCATACATTATAGCTGAGATTGAAGTTTTTCAATTTGCAATAACTTTTAAACTATGATCGAAATTGTCTATTATTCATCTTGAGACGAAAATGAAGTGATTTAAAAAAAATTTTCAATTTCCGTAAATGAGGGGTTAACTACACGCGAAATTTTAATTTTACAATAATTTCCAAACTCTAATCAAACAAACGAAACTTTTTTTATTCCCAGTCAATTCACAAATTGACTAGAAGTAATGAAAATAACTGCCCTTAATAATATAGTGATTTTGAAACTTTTTTTTTAGTATACGTACCACATAAATGAAATCCTCAAGTTGATCACTGTCTCTAGCAATATTACTAACTATCAGTAACATTAAAACCTTATTGATACTTAGTGATACTTCTCCTTACTGATACTTTTACCGGCCCTGATTGTATTTTCCGAGAATCGGGTTGGGCTCACTGTAAAAAATGTCATAATTTAATTAGACTTTCATTTAATATTATTAAGGTTGTATGAAAAATAATAGACTGGTATGTTAAAGTAGAATTTCTAAACTTTTGTATTAAAAAATAGATGTATCTTAAAAATGATGAAGTTGTACATAATATATTGAATCCAAATGACACACTAAGCTTGAATTTAGTACCCTTTAATGTATGAAAGTATATTGAAATTGATTCATTTTTGTAAGAATTCTATATCAACGAACATGTTCTTTGAAATTCATAAACACGTACGTCAAATTCCTAATACGAGCATAATTTTTTAATGTATCAATAATTTGAATATAATTAAAAGATTTTTTACATTTAACATTGGCTCAGTTGTCAAAACGTATAGGTTTGAATCCGCCATAAAGCTAAAAATTTTTCGCGGTTATACATGTTGATAATTGTAAAAGTTGGTGCGTCGATCAACAAATCGGCCTTTTTACACGTCAAACAGTAAACAAAACTGACAAATTCTTTCTGAGTTGTACTATGAAAAAATTGGAATCGACAAATAACAAGAAAAATTTTGATCTCATTTTATACCTTTATAACATGGTATGTTATACAACGTGTAATATTTAATCGATGAAAGTTCTAGATGGTAACTTTTTTCCTTGACTCTAAAATTGCAAAATTCGGAAGAGGATATATATAGTTGAATTCAAGATAACGAAATTCCCTTCCGAAATCTCGATATATCATTGATATACGAAACATTAACGATTCTATTATAAAAAACCCATGCGCAATTAGACAAATAATCCGTAAAAAGTCATTCCTTCCCAAAAAGGTAGCTTCAAGACATTATTTAAGATGAATGAAATTTTTTATAAAAGTACAAAAGAATATCCGGCATCGTACAAAATTCGATATACACTTGGGTCGAAAAAAAGCGCCCTGGACTAACTCGGCGAACAAAAAATGTTCCCCAATTTTTATCCACGAGCTTTGCACAATGCACGAAATTTTTTCAAAGCTTCTGTTGTAATAAACTATTTACTCGAGTTATCGTTACATTATGTTCATCATCAGTACAATTAATTATCTTTAAAGTTTTCAGATGCGCAACTTCCATCTACGATAAACCTGTACAATTAAGCAACATTACAGTCTACTTCAGGGAGACGGAATAAAGAGTTCGACTCATTCCCTAAAAGAACTTGTCGATTTCAAACGAACCGTATTCTGTTGGCCCAGGAAAAATGCGTGTTATTCCTCTTTGCTTGTTTGTTTGTTTTTATTTCCACGAAGAACGTAAGATTTTGTATATTGTCATGGAGAGTTCCTTTTTGATTAAGGATTCCAGGTCATTTCCCCGAAATGCCATTACCCCGAACGTATTATTTCCCGAATCGCGGTTGGAATTTCACTTTTATTTCAATTGTATACATTTATAAATTTCATAAGAAGAGTTTATCACCATGCAATTCCTGTATTTACCTCTTGAAAATATGCTTCAACTATTATGCACAGTAGTGAAATTCTTGAAAGTCTTGAAATTCAAAAAAACTGATTTTTTCATCAGTGAAAGTTACAGCAAAAATCAAAAAATGCCAGGAATAGAATATCTGATTTTATATCCTTTGTTTTTAAAGTTGAATTTTCGTCGTTTGAGAAAAGTTTGAATAAATAGATAATTTGATTTTTCTATTGTAGAAATTTATAAGCTTCTATCGACAAGTAACAGTTGAAATTTGAAATACAATTATACTTGGAAAAACTTTGTTGTAATAGCTGATATATTTTGAAAAAAGAAGTAGCTACTGATTCAGAGTTTCTACATTGAAAATAATAAACTTTTTATGATAATTATCGTTTTTGAATAATTATTATTCGAAAATGATGAAGGAATATTAATATGAACTTGGAACATGAAAAATTAATTTATTCATACGATTAATGAAATTATATTCAAATTATATAAGAAAATATTTCATTACATAATATATTTGAACATAACATTAATGCAGGTTTTTTTTGTAATTGAGAGGTTATTGTAATTGAAAACAGGGATACATTCGAGTAAAAAAAAAAAACAATAAAAATGTAACAACAGATTTAGAACAGTTATTATTTTTGATTCGAAAATTTCAACTATTCCAAATGAGTTTTGGAAAGAGGAACTCATGAACACAATTTTCAACAAATGAAATGTTTTTTTCATTTGACATATGATAATAAAAAAGACGAAAGAAAGAACCTTTTATTCGTAAGTTATTCAGTAAAGTAAAATTTTACTAAAAAACAGTTGCATGAAATCAGCATTTGAGAAAATAATACATTATTGTTTAAACGAATAAAAAGTGGAGGAACGTATTATGATAACATCTCTTAAATTAACTTGTGAATCTGTAAAATTAAAAATTCAAATGCCTCAAATTTGATATTCGTAACAACGTAGAAAAAAGAAGAGAATTATTTGCTAGAAATTCAACAATCCTAACGTTCCGAGACAATAAAAATGTATTTTTGTAAAACCTCTCCCGAAAATTTTTTCTATGTGCGTTCCAGTTTTTATTCAGTTTTTATAATCAAGAAATTCAAAACTTGAAAAATCTTTCCAATTCGAAAACTCACAACTGCACTTAGTGAATTGCGAGTTTAAATTTTCAATGCCATAACTTTTTGAAATCAAAATTACTGATGCGCCCAGGGGCGGATCCAGAAAATCGTTTCGGAGGGGGTTTTCCGAATGTTTATCTTTTGATTTCTAAAAAAAAGGTCATCAAACTCTCAAGTTTGATTTCTTAAATAACAAGAAAAATGGGTTAAACCCCCCACCCCCCCCCCACCCCCTTTTTTTCTGTGCACAATATCTGAAAAAAACAAACAAACAAGCAAAGAAAAACGCAGGTGAAGTATCCGTGCTTTACTAGGAAAAATGATAACATTTGGAAAGGAACAGAGTCCAAGTTGCGCTAGAATGTTGGATATATAAATAATGTACATTTTGTCACGGGCCTCTAAATAATATTCCGTGGTTTTTTTACTTGGCGGCGCCGCTGATGTAGCCGTTGTTGAGGGTTTCGGATTTCCCCAGACTTTCGGGCCTCTTGTTTTTTTCACTTTCCTCGATCGTGGGAAAGTCCATTCTCACGGGCGTACTTTTCAGGCTCGACTTTTCGCTGGAGCGCGAGAGAATTTCCGGGCTGCGGTTCTCGTAATCGGGTTCGGTGCGCAGGCTCGTTTTCGAGGCGGACGTGCTCTCCTGGAAGCTCTGCTTGTTAAGACTCTGGGGACTGACCGAGTTCGGGGGCGAGATGGCGCGCACGTGGGCGCTACCGGGAGAGTTCTTGGCGCTTTCCTCGACGTAGGGCAGGTTCAGGGTGTCCTTGCTCGAGGCCAGGGAGCCGCCTGAGACACCGTCGAAGTCGTCGAAACCGGCCTTCAACGGCGTCTTGGAAGAATTCAAGTCCTGGTGACAGAGGTCGATAAAACTCAAAAAACTTGCCAATATGTATACATTACTGGTCAACCACCCTGAGCAGATCTCGATAATATTTCATCATTTTTCATCATGTTCAACATGTATGTTGATCATATTTCATCATTTTTCATCAAGTTTAACATGTATGTTGATCATATTTCATCATTTTTCTTCATGTTTGTAAAATAAGATAACCCAAACAGCACGAAAGCTTTTCAAAAACAAGCACGTAGCCAGGGAGGAGGCCCAAAATTTTGGAAATATAATACAGATTGTTTCCAGTGTCTAAGTTTTAGAGGAACTCAATAATTTTGGACATTTTTAAAAATTGCACCAAGTTCTTAGATACTCGGAAATTATCAGAACTCCAAGAACTTTTGGAATTGCCGAGTTTCGGAAAAATTCTGAAAATTAACAATATTCTTCTAATTCTCAAAATTACGAGAATTTTATAAATCGTTGCGGAATTTTAAATGATGTGAAGCATTTGCAAAGTTCCAAGAAAGTTTTACGAACATTTTGAAATTTCTTGGGATTTAGAGAATTTTAAGAATTTCAAAGTTTTCCTAAATTTTAGAGATTTCTATAATTTTCGAAAATTCTGAAAAGTTATGTTTAAGGTCATTAGAATTTCGAAAGTTGTACGATTTTCTTTTACTATTATAGAGTTAATAATTGCAAACATTGTAAAATTTTCAACAATTTTTCAAATTGTAAAAGTTTGGACTATTTTAAACATTTTTTAAGTCTAGAAAATTGATGAAATTTTTTGAATTTCAAAGATTTACAAATTTTTGTACATTTTAGAAATTATAAAAGTCTTAAAAGTCCTGAAAATTTATGATATTCATGATTATTGAAATTTCGGAAATTTGATGAATTTCTCAAACTTTGAAAAAGTTGGTGATTTCGAACATGATAAGATTTTAAATAGTTTTTCAAATTTAAACAGTTTTGAGTATCATAGAAATTTTGAAAGTCTATAAAATTTTGAAAATTTTCAGAATGTCAAAACATTTTTGAATTTTCATAAATTTTAAAGATCTGTAAAAGTTTCGAAAACTCTAAAAATTTATAAAATTTATGACTATAGAAATTTAGAAGTTTTACTTATTTCATAAATTTTTAGAAAGCTAATAATTTTAAATATTTCCAGATTTTTAACAATTTTGGAAATCGAAAGAGTTTGGAGTATTCTAAACATTTTAAAAGTCTAAAAAATTTTTACAATTTTTTGAGTATAAAAAATTTTTGAATTTTCACAATTTCAGAGATTCTTGAAGAGTTTCGATAACTCGGGAAATTTATGATATTCATGATTATTGACATTTCGAAAGTTTTACATATTCTAAAATTTTGAAAACGTTGATTATTTCGAACATTGTGAGATTTTTAACAACTTTGCAAATTTTTAGAGTTTGGAGTATTTGAAACATTTCGAAAGTCCAGAAAATTTGGCATTTTTTTTAATTTCACAAATTTTGAGAATATCAGAGGTATAAAACAGTCACAAAGATCCTGAGAATTCCGAAAGTTTTCATTAATAATCCTTTAATAAAAAATTAATTTTCATTTTCAAACTTACTGAAATAAATGCGAGTAGAAAATCACACCTTAGCCTCTCCCGAACGAAATTTCTGACTATGTCCTTGTTCAAAGATCAGACAATGTTTCTAAAAGCTCTCAATATGCTTTCGTTTGTAATATTTCTATCAAAAAATATGAGAAATGTCTTTATAATCTTTTGAATGAAAAGATTTCTATAAAAGTATGACCTGAAATAGATATTTTGAAATATTTCACTAGCAATATTGCTGGAACCTTCATGTAAAGAAACAAAAAAACTGGATTACTTTAATTCAAACTAGATTATTTTAATTTAAAAGACAGTGTATTTTCTCTAGTGGCGAAAATATGAATAATCTAGCTTGAAACGTGAAAATATCATTCTGTTCCACCGTAAAAAGACACTTGTTTAGCACGCCAATTAAAAAATTAATAAAATTCTGTTTTCGTGATATTGCAAAAAATGAGAAACAGTTTTTTTTTCGATATTTACCCATAAAAATTCTTCAATTTCGTTCCCTTGCAAATGTAAATCAAAAATTTTGTAAAAAAATTGCAAAAATACCTGAAAATTGATCGAACTCTTGAAAGTCTTGTCGCTGTCTCTCAGCGCGTCGTCGTTGTCGTTGTAGCGTGAATTCAGGTTGTTCCTGTACCTCATGGGGACTATGCTCGTGAAATTTCCGGATGGGTGCAACGGCGAATTTTCCTCCATTTCGAGTTCTTCCTCGCGCACGTCTTGTAGGCCTTTATCGACATCGCTAAAACATCGAAAGGGTCTATCAGAAACCATTCAAGCATAAACGACGAGAAATTCGTGCACTACGCGGAAATCCTGAAACATGGCTGAAGCTATTAAAGAATGCAGAACCAAAAAAGTTTAATTCAAGAATATTAAAATAGCTTGGACGCGCAAGGACGTAGCCAGAAATTTCGTTCGGGAGAGGCTAAGTGTGATTTTTTACTGGCATTTATTTCAGCAAGTTTAAACTTTATTATTTTATTAGAGAATTATTAATAAAAACTTTCGGAACTCCCAGGATCTTTTTAACTGTTCTAAATCCCTGATCTTCTTAAAATTTGTGAAATTTTCTGGACTTTCGAAATGTTTCAAATACTCCAAACTCTTAAAATTTGCAAAGTTGTTAAAAATCTCACAATGTTCGAAATTATCAATGTTTTCAAAACTTTAGAATATGTATTCGAAATGTAAATAATCATAAATATCATAAATTTCCAGAATTATCGAAACTCTTCAAGAATCTCTGAAATTCATGAAAATTGAAAAATTTTTGATACTCAAAAAATTGTCAAAATTTTCTAGACTTTTAAAATATTTAGAATACTCCAAACTTCAAATTTTCGAAATTCTTAAAAATCTCACAATGTTCGAAATTATCAACGTTTTCAAAATTTTCGAATATGTAAAACTTTCTAAATGTCAATAATCATAAATAACATAAATTTCTAGAGTTATCAAAACTCTTCAAGAATCTCTGAAATTCATGAAAATTAAAAAATTTTTGATACTCAAAAAATTGTCAAAATTTTCTAGACTTTTGAAATGTTTAGAATACCCCAAACACTTAAAATTTTCAAACCTGTTAAAAATCTAGAAATATTCAAAATTATCAACTTCCTCAAAATTTATGAAATAAGTAAAACTTCTAAATTTCTATAGATAGTCATAAAGTTTAAAAACTTATAAAGTTTTCAAAACATTTACAGATCTTTAAAATTTATGAAAATTCAAAAATATTTTGACATTCTGAAAATTTTCAAAATTTTATGGACTTTCAAAATTTTTATGATACTCAAAACTTTTAAAATTTGAAAAATTATTTAAAATCTTATCATGTTCGAAATCACCAACTTTTTCAAAGTTTGAGAAATTTGTCAAATTTCCGAAATTTCAATAATCATAAACATCATAAATTTTCAGGACTTTTAAGACTTTTAAAATCTCTTAAATGTACACAAATTTGTAAATTTTCGAAATTCAAAAAATTTCATTAATTTTCTAGACTTAAAAAATGTTTAAAATAGTACAAACATTTACAATTTGAAAAATTGTTGAAAATTTTACAATGTTTGAAATCATTAACTCTACAACAGTTAAAGAAATTCGTAAAACTTTCGAAATTCCAATAACCATAAATATAACTTTTCAGAATTTTCGAAAATTATAGAAATCTCTGAAATTTAGGAAAACCTTCAAACGCTTAAATTTATCGAAATTCCAAGAAATTTCAAAATGTTCGTAAAACTTTCTTGAAACTTTGCAAATGCTTTACATCGTTTAAAATTCTGCAACGTTAAAATGTAAAGTATTTATAAAATTCTCGTAATTTTGAGAATTAGAAGAATATTGTTAATTTTCAGAATTTTTCCGAAACTCGGCAATTCCATTCCCAGTTTCTAAGAACATGATAAATTATCAAAATCCTCCTAGACTTAAGAACTCTCGAAATTGTTTGAAATTTAAAAATTTTTAAAAATGTCTAAAATTATTGAGTTCCTCGAAAACTTTGGCACTAGAAATAATCTGTATGATATTTCCAAAATTTTGGAATTATTTCAGCTCCTTCTGTGAAAGAATCATTCCGTAACATGATTCGGAAGAAAGGTCATTCGGAAATAAAAATATTCGGAATTATGGTCATTCGGACAAATGGAGTCGGAGAATTGGTCGTCGGAGAAATGGTTTCGGAGTTTTTGATTTCGGAGTATTGTCTCGTCGGAGAAATGGTCCGTTGGAGAAACGGATTCGGAGAAATGACCTGTAATCTCCCTGGCTACGTGCTTGTAGACACACTGTCAAATTATTTGGTATGTTTGAAATCTATAATAGCTCGATTTTTTCGATTTATAATATTCTTAGGAAAGAAAAAAATTCTAACTATACAAACTTAGTAAATTTGTAACCACTGATACATTTTTTGGAATAATAACTCATCTGTAAAATGATAAATCTATTCACGAAAATTGAACCCAAGCACTATTAGCAAATAAAAAAAGTTGAGTAAGCTACTCACATATCCATTTTGATCGCATGAGCTGAATTTTGATTTCGCGCCTCGATGCCTTCGGAGCTGTGGTAGAAGCTGACTTTTTCAAAATTTTCCACTTGGACTTCTTGCAGAAGTACGGTCGTAATGTCGATGAACGTGGGCCTTTTCGTGGATTTGTGGTTCCAAGTTTGTCTCATAAGGGAGTACAACAAATCAGGACAATTTTCCGGTCTTTCCATGACACCTCCGTCAATGACGTAATGCAAGACCTGTGTTACAAATCAAGTAAAATAATGGACGAAATTCGATTGATGATGACAAACGCTAATCAAACCCTTTGAATTTATTTGACGTGACTCACTTGATCATTCGACAATCCCTGATAAGGCTGCGATGCAAGAGTGACCATTTCCCACAATACGATCCCGTAGCTCCAAACGTCCGATGAGCTGGTGAAGACGCCATCCTTCAAGCTCTCAGGCGCCATCCACCTCACCGGCAGCAAACCTTTCGAGCCCTTTCGGTAATAATCCGTCTCGTAGATGTCCCGCGTCATACCGAAATCTCCGATTTTCACAGTCAGATCTTCGGCGACCATGCAATTACGAGCAGCCAAGTCTCGGTGGACGAATTTTTTCGCGGCGAGGTAGCACATACCATCGGCGATCTCCAGCGCCATCTGGAGGATCCGTTTCAACGTTGGTGGCTGTTTTGAAAAGTTCTCGCAAACGTCTGGTCGATGGCTGCGAAGGTAACACTTGAGGTCACCGTGGGTCATGAGCTCCATCACCACCAAGGTCGGCTGGCCCTTGGAAACGACGCCGAGCAACCTCACGACGTGATGAGTGTCGAAAGCTCTGGCAAGCGGAACAAGGAAAAACAGAGTAACTATGTATATTTTTCGCGCAAACATTACAACATGAACAGGGTGTCCTGTTATTTCCAGAAATGAATTCCCGGGGATTTCCTGGGGGATTTTCTCACATTATTTGTATTGGATATTAAATATAATTGAACATTGAATATTATATTATATCATAATATAATATCATTATATCATATCGATATTTACCATTCCGATATTCCGATATTTGACATACGAAATCGATATTATGTCATATTATAATATTATATCATTATAATATATATATATATATATATATATATATAATGATATAATATATACATGAATATATTATATTATTGAATGTTAAATATAAAAAATCAGAACTCTAACGAAACACTGTAACGGAATTATTTATGGATACATTTTTATTAAACAAATTTTTTGTTTTTCGTTGCTTATTCATTATTTTATTATATAATTTTACAGTTTTTTGAAGAAATAGTCTCTGTATAGATTATGAGTATTTTATGGATTCTGAGTGTTTTTCGTATTTTTACAAATTGTAAAGATTTGTAGAATTCTATGCCCTCGAAGTTAAAATTTACGGGATTTTTGATATTTTTATAGATTTTTCAGGAAATAATTTCTACATAGAATTTCAGTATTTCATAGATTTCTATTATTATCAGTCTTTAGTATTTTTCAACATTTATAAATCTTTGTAGCAATATGCAGGATTCTTTTAGATTTCTAATATTATTATGGATGACTATGTAGATTTTCAGAATTTGATACTGCTCATTTTGAAGTTTAATAGATTTCTAGCACTTTCAGTATTTTTTGTATAATTTCAATATTTATACGATTCAAAGAATTTTCTGAAATTTTCGTGGATTTCTGTATAGATTTTTATAATCAGATGCTCTAGGATTTCAGGTTATCTTGATTTTTCGTAATTTATGGATTTTCAAGAAAGCTTTGCCAACATGGATTTTGAGTGTTTCTACTGGTATTTTTCGTATTTTTTCATAATTATCAAATTTTTTGTTCATCTGTGGATCGCTATTTAGATTTCTGGAATTTGATACTCTCGAATTCAAAGTAAATTATATTTTATATATATGAAAGGATTTAAAAAAAAACTGTTTATAAATCAATTTGAAGAACTTTCTGGCATTTTAATGAATTACTGTATAGATTTCTAGAACTCAATGCTTTAGTATTCAAAATTTCATAGATTTCTATCACTTTCAGTATTTTTAGTATTATTTCAGTATTTATACGATTCAAAGGATTTTATAGTATTTTCGTGGATTTCAAGTTGTATAGATTTTAAGTAATTTACGGATTTTCAAGAAAGTACCAACATGGATTTTGAGTCTTTATAAATTTCTGGTATTTTTCGAATTAATCAAATTTTTTTGTACATCTATGGATCGCTATTTAGATTTGTGAAATTTGATACTCTTGAATTCAAAGTAAATTATATTTTATACACTGTTAAAAATATCATTATTTTCAATATACGTTCATGTATGGTATTTACATTAAAAATAATAAACACGTGTATTAAACTCAAACTAATTAACTTATTATTAATTTCAATTAACGCATATTAAAATCTGTCAGTAGTATATCAAAATTGATAAACTTGTATATTGTATATTGTATATAGTACAAAAAATTCAGTGAACTAGTGAATTAAAACTCAACAGCGTTTATTAATCTTCATCAACTTTGTATATTGGTTTTAAAATGCGTTTACGTAAAAAACTTTCAAGACAAGTTTATTAAAATTAATGCAAAAATTTTTAACAGTTTATACATGAAAGGATTTAAAAAAAAACTGCTTATACATAAATTTAGAGAACTTTTTAGTATTTAAATAAACTACTGTATAAATTTCTAGAATTCAATGCTTTTGTATTCAAAATATTATAAAACTGAATATATTACTTTAAAGATAACTAGTATTTATACTTCTTTCCAATTCGTCAACATTCATAAAATTCGGTCTTATTCTCTACTTTTTTAATACATTTTTATTTTGCATTTTTTTACACGTATCACATTTTTTGTACGACTTTCTAGTTCTTTTCTGGATCACTACTTGGATTTATAGAATTTGATGTAACGAAATTTTATTGACCAATGGAAAACACCCTAACGGAAACTTTTGAACTGTTTTTTCGGCCATTTTGTACGTGTCGAACTGTCTTCCATCTACTTTTTGCGTGTAAATTTAAAGTTTCAAATACGCATTATTTAAGCCAGGAAAAATTCAAGTTGAATTCCAGAATGTTCGACTCACTTCATGACCGAGGCTTCGTTCAGGAACTCGATGCGTTCGCGGTCCGTGGCCTGTTCGTTGACTGTCTTGACAGCGCACCTAACTTCCGGCTTGCCCTTGACGATGTTCTTGGCGATGCCCTCGTAGACCATGCCGAAGCTGCCATTACCCAACTCCCTGAGGACCTGGACCTTCTTCCTTGGCACCTCCCACTCGTCGGGCACGTAGACTGTGCTAACGTACTCGGGATTCACGGTCGCGATCAGTCGCATGTTCGGCACCGATCGCTTGTACTTGCGTTTGTACACGTAATAACCTGCCAGTGACACGAGCGCCACTAGAATGAACATCACCGCGAACGAGCTCCAGAGGGCGCTGTGGCTGTTGTACTCTTTGATGTAAAAGTACTTGACTGGGGTGTACGCCCCGTTGCCAGCCAAACTCGTTGCGCGAACTTTGACCGAGTAATTACCGGCCGACAGGTCCTTTAGAATGTACGAGCTCGAGTTGTTGACGAAATCGTACCTTGTAGTGCACATTATGGTCGGTTGCACCTGCAACAATGATTCACCACGGTCTTTAGTCGAATGTTTCTTACCATGCCCTAAGGGCTATTTGTATCTTAAGGGAATAAGAATTCAAAAGTAACGATGAAAGAGGATCAAAAACTTACATTTTGAATGTCGATTCGCTTGAACTCGATTTGATAGGTGACGATAACGCCGTTGGGTTCCGGTGGTTCCTGCCACTGTAGCTTTACCATATTGAGACTGTTATTACCCGTTTGCGTGACCTGGAAACTCTCGTGTGGAATGTCATCAGCGCCCTCCTTCGGCAGCGTCCTAGACGTCCTCATGCTCTTGGTCGAGCAATCGTCCCCTGGTTTGTCACCCTCGACGCGTTCCCTGCACGCCTGAATTTCAATGTTGTAAGCGGCGAAGTGCAAAAGCTTCTTCATGGAGAATGTGAGGTTGCTGCTTGGCACGAGTCTCGTGAAAGCGACGATTGAATTGCCCTTCATCTCGTCCAGCATCGCCACTTCGGACGAATTATTTGATGCCTTGGACGCTTTGAGCATCTCATCTCTGGCGAAATCTTTCTCCTAAGAAAAGTTAAGGTCTTGATTTTGAAGTAGGGTTATTATATAATTATCGATATATATATTATATACATATACATATACCGATATTATCGATATATGTTATATAATTATATAATTATCGATATCATCAAATATCGATATTTCTTATGAGAAATATCGATAATATCGGCCGATATTTTTCAATCCGATATTATCGATATTCGATATTTTTTTCGTGATATCGGATATCGTTTTTTAAATGAAAATATATGTTTATTGATTAATTATA
>JAPYZL010083714.1:0-13852 GCA_030522825.1 Platygaster orseoliae
TAAAAAGGTTTTTTTTTAAATAAATTTATTCATGACAAATATTTGTAATGAATTTTTTGTTGAATTTGTCCGGATTTTGGTGGCGCACCCTGTAGTAACATATTGTCATATACCATGAAATAGAATGTATAAAATACTTAATTTATCTATATCAAAATTTTTGTTAGATACCTTCTGATTAGTCTTATTTGTATATTTTATTTCTGTACATTGAAAGCTAATTTTGTTGATCTGAATGAGAATCAATTTAAAACGTCAATATTCATGAAAAAATGTCTAAAACTGTATGAAATTACCCTCTCTCTGTATCGCATCTTTCAAAGAATTCATAGCCAGATCGTTTATGTATCTGTCCATAGATAAAATCGTCCATGATTTTTCATTGATAATGAGGTTTGACGGAGCCAGGAAAGGTGAAGCTTTCCAGACTCCCTTGAAAACTTTGGCCGTTGTTTGTTGGTATTGCAATTCCGGAGGTGGCAGAACTCGAGCATTGACTTTTTCAAAATTAGCGTTGACGCTCACGTCGAATTCTCTCATGGTCGGATTTTCGTGGTATTGCATTCTCTTAAACTGAAATTGCGATCAGAAAAAACGTTAGCACACTTTTGTATGCCCAAGTTTTCCATTTCTTAGAAAGAAAAAACTGCTTTTTCCAGTCAAGTTTCCTCATTGAATTTTTGTTATTTTGAAAAATGGCCAGTTTTATTCCTGATAATAATAACTTAAAAAATTACCCCATCCATTATCTTGTTCTTGCGAATATTGGTTGCTGTAGCAGCCGCGCGAACCATATTAGCTGTTTGTCTTTCCGTGAGTTTTTTGTTTTGGACTTGGCCCTCAATGATCGTGCACAGCTGATAAAATAAAATTCTTTTCAAATAATATACACAAAATAAGCACGGCATAAAAAATTAGGCCAACTTTCAAGTATGGAATACTTTCTTCATTATACAATCATAAATATCACTTTAGTTTCTGCCCAAAAAATTGTATGAAGTATCAACGACAAAGAATAAAATAAACTACCAAGCTTAAGACCTTGCGCGAGAAGTGAAACTTTTTAAAAAAACAACCAAGCAATCATGAAAATGTTATGACTGATCATTGATGACTGATTGTTGATCTAAAGATAATTATTATAATTATCCAGTGCTCTTTGTTGATATGGAGAATTCTTTAATTTTCTTAATGTAATTAGCGTTTTATGGCAGGGAGAGTAGTTTGAATGATAGAAACTATTGTTTGTGATAACTTCAATATCTTCTTAATATAAAAGATTTTCTTTAATATATAATATCTTCTTAATATAATATTTTATTAAGATCATCTAACGATCTTCTTAAGATCGAGGTCAGGTCAAGATCAAGTCAATGTAAAGTATTAAGATTTTAGAAATTCTTAAGATCTTAAGGTATTACCATCGAGTCGCTAATTTTATTTAGGATTTTGCTTAAAAAAATCACACATGAGCCAAAAGGTGTCTAAAGTGTACCTGCAAAATTTTAACTCAAACTACCGTACCGTTTTTTCAAAAAAAATTCACAAAGTTTACATTAGTTTATATGGGTGGAAGCCTTATTTGTCGATTATCTTTTGAAATACATTTAGGAAATGGATGAAATTTTTTCTGAGGGTACCGAGTGAGTTTCTCCGCAAAATGCGACCGTTATCAAAAATTTTTACTGTACCGTTTTCGCACAAACTTATTTTCAAACAGTTGATTTGAGCACTTCAGCAAACTTGGCAACAGCGGAATACTGTTTACACAGGTTATACATTACCAAATGACATTTGGTAGGTTGAGAGAATTTCGTGCGGTGCGAATGTATTGTATATTCAAGCATATTTTATTTTCAAAATAGACAGACATAAATAAAAGGGAACAATGTAATTAAATAGCTATAATAATTATACATGAAGACTCAAAAATTTTATTGGAAGTTTCAATAACTGAGGTTATTTTTCTTGTAAACAAACAATGTTTCTTGTGACATTGCCACGACCGGGGGAAATGCCATGTACTGAAGTTGCTCGAAATGTCATTTATAATACGCCAATTTCAGCCTTGACGGTAATACCTTAATACAATCAATGTCAAATGAAGATGGGACAAGATAACCCAAAGATTACCAGATTACACAAGGATCACCAGATTACATATATAGGATTACATATATATCAAGATTACACCTCGATACAGGACATATAAAGCTCAATTTACACTGAAACCTCGATATAGAGAATGCAGGTCCTACTTTACACTCTAACCCCGATATAAGACATAGAGGTCTAACTTTACACTGGAACCTCGACAAAAGACATATTAGGCTTACTTTACACTAGAACCTCGATATATGTAGGCTTAGGTTAGGTTAGGTTAGATCACATCACATCACATCACATCACATCATATAACGCTTTTCACTCCCCTTTCTCAAGATATTTCGAGCGCCAGGCGCCGGTTAAAAAGTTTCACTTCAATAAAATCACTCACCTCAAGAGGAATGTGAATATTGTTTTCCTTGGGCTGTACCCACAAACATGGATAGTCCGGATGTTGCAATCTGTAGTTCTTCATACTCGAAAAATATCTCTCCACAGATATTCGCACAGTTTCATTTGTTTCTTCGTTTGTCACTTCAAACATATTGTTTCTGGCACACACAGACAAATCTACAATCTTGTAGGTTCTCCTGGACGCAGGGTTTTCAGGAATTTCAGCCCTAACTCTAAGGCCCCTTAAGTACCTCACGACATCGTCCCTTTTATTGCTGTTCCAGATTCTAAGAATGTCGTTATCGTCAGCTACGTCCCGCATGGCATCCTCAACGCTCTGAGGTTTCGGGAAGCCTTTATGAGCCACTGTAAATAATTCCGTTATTTTTCCTTCAATTTTCGAATTACTATTTTTCAACTTTCACTCACTTATTGGTCATGACATCGAAATAGGTGCAATGCTAACAATTATATTTTTATTCCAATAAACGAACAATTGCAAATATGAGTCTGTAACTTTAGTATTAAATACTTTTATATCTAAAATCAAAAGTTTTTGGAAAAAGTAGTATAATAATCAGACTGATTGAAGGACTGCACAGTATTTTAGATCATAGGTGAGCATATTTTGTTTTCAAAAATTTTTTTATTAATTCAGACTCAGGCAATTGAATAGAAAAATCCACTTTATTTACTATTTTTTTTATCAATAAAAAATGAACTATATAGTTTCTCCGATTGCATAATTTTTCGATAAGAATTTTTTTTAATTAATTTACCACAATGAAAATAAATGGCGAATTTATATCGAAAAACAGAATTTACTAAAATTAAATTTAATTTAAATATCACGATTTCCAGATTTAAAGCTTAAAACAAAATGTGTTATAGTTGAAAAAAATTTTAATGGATTCAAGTTTAAAAATTTAAGTCATTCAAAATCAATGTGAGCGATTTTTTATCGAATTTACCACAAAATAAAAGTCGAAAAAAAGGTGATAAGTGAAAAAATAAACAATAGTTAATTCAATTGATTTTCAATGAATTTTTGGTTTGTCAAAACAAAATTGCTTACTTCATTTTTTTTTTTTTTTAACGATACGTTAATCATTCAAAAAATTATTATTTCTAGTTGTACATATTAAGTGTTATCAACAGCTGCTAGAGATCAGCATTTTTGAATTGAGTTTTTTATCTACTATTCAAGGGGAATTTAGTAGGGAAACAAAATTATCGATTGAAAGGAAGACTCACCGTCGACATTCAAAAACGGTTTCCAACCAATCACGGCCGATTGGAATTGGCCCACCCACAAATCAAGTCCTTCACCCAATGACGTGATCCTTTCAGGTCTGGAGAAAAATGATCGCCCAGCTTGCTGTTAATATAAAGCATAAAATAAATAATCACTTTTTCAAAAGTAAAACTAATCCATATTTATTTCAATATGATTAATTTTTGTGAGTACTATTATAATCAATCAAGAATCAAACACTTCAGACTTTGACTACAAAAAGTAAGTTAGTTCGAAAAATTACGTAATATAATTTTTTTTCAATGTCATCTATAAAATTATTGGACTTTTTAAACACTATTGTACAATTACAGTTTGATAAATGGTAATACGTTGACGACTGGAATCGATGTAGTTCAAAAATTGAATTGCTTTAAATGATTTTCTATTTGTAAATCAAATACATAAAATGCAACTAGACAAATTTAAAAATAACATACCACTATGTTCGGATTATTCTGTGGAGCGGCCCTCAGTACAACGTCCAGTACTTGTATTGAAATGTTTTGCCGTTCATCTAAATCGTCCAATCTTTGGGTGTTGACATTTCGCAGCCAACTCATGTCAATTATATTGACACGTGAAATTTTCACTACGAACATTTTCATCCTTCCATTAGAGTTAGGAACCTCAATTTCAGCTGTCATCTGCAATACAATTGAACAAACTTCAGATATATCAGTGTGTTCTTTGTTGCCAAATTCATGTTTATGAAGTTTCAAACTTTAAAAAATATCATATTTAGATTTTGTTTTTTCGATTTTTTCTTCATTTTCCTTCATTTTTTTAAAATTTGAAACTTCAGGAACATCAAGATCCAACTTTCACATAAATTTTCCTTTGTTTGAATTATACAATCAGTAAACCAAAAATACATGTTTCCAAATTTAAATGTGTAATACCTGCTTGCATAATTTTTCTATTGTATTTTTAATTCTATGAACAAATAGTAAATGATATTTATGCAGATTTTTTTTGTATCGATGAATTTCAAACATATTTAAGTAACAATATTTAATTTCGTAATTGTAATTCTGTAATACGCTGTAACCCCGAATTTCCGTAGTACCGCGAAACGTGTAAATCCCAGAATCCCTAAATTTGAAGGAGCTCCCACAGCCTTTGCTCTCGGTATAGTCACGAGATCTTTGCCAAGCTGGCAATTGAAAGAGACAGAAGAGAAAGAAGAAATAGACAAGGGCGTTAAGAGAGGGGGGCAAACGGGGCAGTTTGCCCTGGGCCCTGACGGCAAGGGGGCCCCCCTAAAGTCGGAAGACTGTTTTGCGAAAAAATAAAAAAACAGAGTATATATGCAACATGCCACAAAGAAACCTAACGCGCAGAAAAACATTTTTTGCAAAAAGAGGTAACTTGTAACTTGAGACCATGTATGCTCAATTTTATTTTCTGAGCAAAACACGTGATTTAAATGAAAATTTATTGAATCGCCTTTTAGTTGTTATTTTATATGTGTTTATAAAATGTATTTATAAGTATTGTAGACAGTGGCGCTCTTCAGAACCCGTAACTTACGAGACCTTTACGGGTGTTTCGTGAAAAAAACGTCCTTAAGCATATTTGAGTTTTTTAGCGAAATCAATCATAGGATAAACGATAATTTTTGAGGAAATAAAAAATATTTATATTACAATACATATTTGAATGCATGAAATTCCTTTTAATTATAATAAGTTTTCTATTTAAACAGCAGAATGAAATTTAAAATTTGAAATCAAAAAGATCAAATTTGAAAGTTACAGAAATCCAAACAATTTCCAAGTTTTTTGATTATCGAAAATTTCGTTATTTTAGAAATTTTTCAAAATATCAAAACCATGTAAAATTACTGAAATTTTGAATGTATTTTACATTTGAAATTATAGATATCCGAAAAGTTAAGAAATTATTGAATTCAGCGCAAATATTTTTCAAAATTTTCGGTAATGTTGACATTTTCACAAAGTTTTCTGTTTTTTCGAAATTCCAATTTGAGAAATTGAAGACTGTGTATAAGGATTTCCGAAGTATCGTAATTCTCAAAATTCTTTACGATGTCAAAATTCTCAACATTTTTATATCTAAAATTTTTTAATTTTATGAATCAAAAAACTTGACATTTTAAAATTTCTTCAAATTCAATTATTTTTACAATTTCTCAAATAGTACAAGTTTTTATTTTGTTATTTTGAATTAAAATATGAATTTGAAATTTGAAAAATCTAAATTAACAATCGATTGTTAATTGTCAATAAAAAAGTTATACTCATTGAAAATTAAAAATCCCAAAAATCAAATTGGGAAGTTTTAAAATCCAAAAATTTTAAAGATTCTTTTTCGGAAATTTCATCTTTTCAAGAATTTTCGAAATTTTTATTCCAAATTTTAAATTTACATCACAATCGAAAAATTCAAAAAAATTAAAATTGAAAATCATTAATCATTAGACATTGGAGATAATTATTAATACATCAAATATTTTACATTGGGAAAAATCGAAATTCGAAAGTTTCAGGAATCCAAAAATTATCAAGGTTTTTAGGTTTCCATAAATTTTATTATTTTATAAATATTTCTAAATTTCTAAAACGTTGAAAATTACTGATACGTACAATGTAATTGAGACTGAAAATTATAAGTATGTGGAAACTTTGAAAATTTTTGAATTTGTGCAAATTTTGCCAACTTTTTAAGAATTTTCAGAATTACAAAATTTTCTACTGTTGTATGATTCAAGTTTCAATGAAATGAAAACTTTAAGGAGTTTGGAAAAGTTATAATTTCCAAAATTTTCAAAATTCTTGAAGTTGTCAAAAATTCTTAACATTTTCGTGTATGAAAGTTTAAAATGTTTGAAATTCGAAAACTTGAAGTTTTCAAATATCTTACAATTCCATTATCCCCAACACTTCTAACAAGTTTCTAAGATGTAAAATGTGTTATATTTTTCATGTTTTTTAAATTTCAAAATTTTTCAATCACAAAAAATTGTCCACAATTACCCACATTTTTTTACATTTATGAATTTCTTAAAATTTTAGAAATCAATGAAGATTAAAAATGAGATTCATGAGTAATGCGGTTGGGAGTAATTTATGAAATGCATATTTGTAAAATTATTGAATTATCAAGTCTCACTTCAAGCGAATTCTCTTATGGGTTTTTTTTTTGCACAATACACCCGTAAAAGGTACCGTAAGTTACGGGCTCACTCACAGGTTCTGAAGAGCGCCAGGGGGTTTAAAGTATTAAATTTTTTAATAGGGAGTAAGAGGGGACGAATTTTTTACCCTGGGCCCCGAAGAAGCTCTGAACGCCTCTAAAAATAGGTATCATTTACCGCGCTTCTTTCTTTCTTCTGATTCGACGAACACTCACCAATCAAGCCACTCATTAACGTGGTGGTGGGGGCGTGAAAAAAGGAGAAAGGTGAGGGAATACGGGGCTAAGGCAATCTGGGGTTGCAGTGTATCAAATCGATTTAATTTTCTCAAATTCAGAAATTTTACATTTATTCAAAAAAAACCCTACTTCAAATATAGTTGCAAGGATCGAATTTCTCAAACAAAACTCAATCCTTTTATTCGAATATGAAGTGTATCTTTACCTCGTCTCCAAAGGGTAGCGGTGAGGAGCTGAACAAATTTTTTCTCCCATCGAAAGCAGGAAAACGATTTGGATAATACTGTCTCTGAACAGCCATCATCACTGGTTGCATTAAACATCTCGGTGTATCCGGATTTATATTGACATCATAATGTACAGCCTGAGCAACGAATTTTCTTCCGAAAATAATGCCGAACATATTGGTGTACACTTCGATTTTTCTACCAAGAGTTCCCGGCGCCTTTCTCTTTGGAATCTTTTCAACCCACTGTTTCGCTATTGCAGGATCTATACCAGCTTTAGGTTCGAAGGAGGTTTTGGAAACAGAAGCCTGCAAAGTATAATCACTTAACAAAATATTTTACAACAAAAATTTCGATTTTCTTTGTTGATATTTACCTGAGGTTTCGACTGTTTTCCCGACACCGACAGGTTTTTCATTTGCTGAAAAATGATTATCAGAAATAAGTTTCGAAAAATATAGTTCATATATATATTTCACGTTTTGATTACAAAAATAAGAGACTTGATAAATGTATGTGATGTATCTAAATGGAATGTGAAAGTGGACATTTCTTTTTCTAATTTCAACATTTGGAAGATCTTCATACCAGAAATTGAAATATTAACATGTGAAAATGTTAAATTTGCAGAATTGCGAAATTGTTCTATTGTACACAGGTGGACCGACCCTCTCAATCTATTAATTGTTCATAATATACAGTAATTTTGTCAATTTCTATTGATTACTGCAATTTAAAATTAAAAGCTTGAAACAAACATTTTTTTTTTTAATTCACATTCTATCTAACACATTTTTACAATTATTGTGTCTGGTTTCCAAGGTTTATTATTGTATTACGTAATCGAGACATCAAATGTATTATTAGTTTGATTTAAATTACTGGAATTCATAATTATTGAACTATTGTATCTTTACGTTTCATAATTTTTTATTTCAATTATTATATGTAAAAACCTTGGTTGGTGGTGCAGCTTTTTGTTGGCCTTTTGAAGAACCAGACGCCACGGATGGAGCCGGAGAACTTTGCCCTGATTGTGCGGGCGCTTAAAAATAAATGATAAGGTTCTAAAAAAAAGTTAAAAATTTTTAATACAGATATCACGCATGATTTTCAACATAGGAGTTACACCTAGTAAAACATTTTTACTTTTAAATTAAAGCTGTTCTTGTTATGGAAGTTGGTAAAAAAGAACAAAATGAATAAAATAGATCAAGCCCCTCTTATTATTTCCAAGAACAGATTTCTGTTGAAATAGACAATATACAAAACTACACAAAAATTTATAATTTTGTTGACATACATGCTGCCAAAGGTGACCCCTGTTGTTGAACCGTACTTGGAGTACTTTGCTGAACTGCCGGAGGTTGGGCAGAGGGTTGCTGTTGTCTTGGTTGTCCCCAGGCTTGCTGCTGTTGGGACTGAGGTGGGGCCTGTCCTTGTTCTTGCTGTTTGAAAGGAGGTGGCCTAACTGATGGTTGTTGCATTAGTGGAGCAGGTTGTTGTTGTTGCCAAGCAGGTTGTTGTTGTTGCCAAGCACCTTGTTGTTGTTGTTGCTGTCCCCTTGCATGTTGTCTTCTACCTTGTTGTTGTTGGCCTTTTTCTTGATATCCTCGACCTTGTTGCGGTCTTTGGCCTTGTTCCTGCTGTGGCCGACCATGTTCTTGCGGTCTTTGACCTCGTTCCTGCTGTGGCCGGCCTTGTTCTTGTGGTCCTCGGCCTTGTTGCTGGTGACCTTGTCCTCGTTGCTCCCGTGGCCGATCATGTTCTTGCGGGCCTCGACCTTGCCCTTGCTGTCTTGGGCCTCGTTCCTGCTGTGGCCTGCCTTGTTCTTGTGGACCTCCACCTGGTTGCTGGTTACCTTGTCTTCGCTGCTGCTCTCCTTGGCCTTGCTGCTGTTGCCTTTGGCCTTGCTGATGCTGCCCTTGGCCTTGCTGCTGCTGCCCTTGACCTTGCTGCTGCTGCCCTTGACCTTGCTGCTGTTGCTGCCTTTGACCTTGCTGCTGTTGCTGCCTTTGACCTTGCTGCTGGGGTTCTGAAGGCCCCTGATTGTCTTGGCCTTGATTTGGCCGATTCTTTTTACCTTTAAATACATATTATGAAAAATTGGGTATTGTAATTTATACACCCAGAGAAAAAGTAAGCTTCTCAAGCATGAAGTGTCTCGTGCGTTCAACGCACGCGCTGTGACGACCTTCAAACTCTAGAAAGTATCCCCTCTTAGCATGATATTAGCCTATGCTTTACAGGCACAACTCCTCTGCCTCCCTAGGTAGAGTAGAGTGCTTGGAAAGGATATATGTTGAGCTGGCATAATACGGTTTGCCTCGGAAAGTAGTAGTTTTTGGAAAATTTTTTTGAACAAGAAAATAATGCGACAGCAAAGTGGTATTTTGTGTTTATTATGATACATGACTGAATTTTAATTTTTCATTTTAAACATATAAAAAATTTTCAAAATGGCGGCTGTGGCAGCCATTTTCCAAATGCTCATTGTTAAATTTTTTTTGTGGTAATCACAATTGCAAACGTACTGCTACACGCATAAAGCTCAACCTACATTTGTTTTTTAGATTAGAGTCACCGCTTGTGTTTAAAACTCTGATATCAGTAAAAACTAATTGTTTAAACAATTTTTCAGTCGCTTATAACAACAACAAAAAAAAAAGAAAATCCAATTACTTTTTTTTTGTGCAAGAAATTGCTACTAAATTTCAATGTTTATTAACGTTTACGAATTTTAAGCACACAACACAACCTTTACCTACAAAAAAAAAGTTTCATGTGTTCCAGATAATTAGTCTGGACTGCAGCGTGATTACCGCAAAAAAAAATTTAACAATGAGCATTTGGAAGATGGCTGCCACAGCCGCCATTTTGAAAATTTTTTATATGTTTAAAATGAAAAATTAAAATTCAGTCATGTATCATCATAAACACAAATTACCACTTCTCTGTTGCATTGTTTTCTCGTTCAAAAAATTTTCCAAAAAACGACTATTTTTCTAAGCAAACCATAAAGTGCTCCCCTTAATCAAATTTTGAACAGGATATTTTTGAAAAAAATCACACGTTAACTTCAACGTGTCCTTAGCACTTTTGTAAAATTGCAACTCCTATGACTGTAAACCATTTTTTTGTAATAAATTACTAAACTTTACATAACATTACATTGAATCTTATGGGTACAGGCAGTTTTTTCAAGTTTTTAAAAAACACTGTGAGCAGGATTTGTCTGAAAATTTTATATGCAAGCAAAAGGGCAACAAGTTTTACTGTCCTTATTTGGCAAAAATCGAAAAAAAAAAACAGTCAAATTTACACTTTTATTGCAGCAACAAACTTGATAACAGTGTACATACATATGCAAGCATATTATGGTACGCAGTGTTCTCCCTCTAATAAATGCTAATAAAAAAGAAAAAGAGAGCACATGCGATGTTGCAACGCAAGAAAGCTACACGATACCCTGAAATTGGCATGTTGACAAAGTTTACAACATTGAAAAATCACACGAGAATTTTTTTCTGAGATTTGAAGTATCGATTTAAAATTTAAATCATAAATTTTGAATTTAGAATTCAAACTTTAGAATTTGAATCAGAATTTCTGAATTTAGAATTGAAGTTGCAGAATTTGAATCAGAATTCTCAGAACTTTTGAATTCTTGATTTTTTTTTCACTGAATTCAGTGAATTCATAATTTGAATTTCAGAATATGAATCAGAATTAAGAATTCAGTGAAGTTTCACAGTGAATTCTTTCAGTTTGTTCTTTTATTTAATGAATTCTTGAATTTTTTAAGTTAATATTCGAATTTCTAATTTAAATATAAAATTGAAATTTCAGAATTGAATTCAGAATTTTTGAAATAAGAATTTAAATTTCAGAATCTGAATTAAAGTTTTTGAATCTAGAATTAAAATTTCAGAATTTGAATAAGAGTGTTTGAATTTAGAATTCAAATTTCAGAATTTGAATCAAAGTTTTTGAACTCATAATTCAAACTTAAAAATTTAAATCGGAATTTCTGAATTTAGAATTCGAAGTTCAGAATTTGCATCAGAATTCTCAGAATTTTTAAATTCTTGAATTTTTTCAGTGAGTTCAGTGACTTCTTGAATTCATAATTCAAATTTAAGAATATGAATCAGAATTTTCAGAATTCTGTGAAGTTTCACAGTGAATTCTTTCAATTTCTTCTTTCCTTCAGTGAATTCTTGAATTTTTTTCAGTGAATTTTTGAATTTAGAATTAAAATAAGAGTTTTTGAATTTAGAATTAAAATTTCAGAACTTGAATCCAAATTTTTTAATTCAGAATACAAATTACAGAATTTGAATTAGTATTTTTAACTTTAGAATTTTTTATTTCAGAATTTGAATCAAAATTATCAGAATTTTGGTATTCTTGAATTTTTAAAAGTTTCCTTCTTGGGGGCTTCTTCGAATTTGTTTTTTCAAGGTTTCACATTATTTTTGATAAATCTCTGAAAAAAATGTTCATGTGATTTGTCAACGTTGTAAACTTTATGAACATGAAATTGGCCAGAAAAATAGTTTCTTGCACCAAACTTTACTCATGGAGGTAATACCTTAAATATATTGTTAATTATAGAAGATAAATTTTGCAAAGAAAATGTTATTAGAGAGGATAAAGCTTATTCTGATTGAAAAGTACTCAAAAGCAGATGAACATTTTTTAATCTCTAATACTCATTTATTTTTATTTAGTTTAAAACGTTAGGAACTTCAGATACATGATTTTCATCTTCGAAAATGATTAGTTTCCTTAAATTTTCTAATAACTCAGGAATTTTAAAATTAGTTGTAGTTTTGTTATGAAAGGTTTCAAATTTTTTAATTTATGATATTAACGAATTTTTGGATTAAACTCTTCCATTATTGATAAACTTAATTTAAAATCTAAAAAAATTGAAGGAGTAAGATTTATTCAAAAAATAGAGTAAATAAAAATTTAAAATATTCATTTTAGTAATAGCAATAGTAGATTCCTTGTCGATGACGGAAAATAAATCATTTCTGGACAATTTCCTGGGGTGGAAGAGTGTTCAGATGATGCAAGTAAGACCTGGGCCAGGGGAAAAGATAATACGATTCGGCATGCGACAGTTTGTCCTAGCCCGGGTCATACTTGCCTTACCTAAATTCTTTTCCATCTGAAGGAATTGCCCAGAAAAGATTTATTTTGTCGTTGCCAAGGATTGTATTTTTTTCGAAATCTAACAAAAGGTAACCATCTTTCTTTCGTTTTTCGATTGAAAAAGATTCCCTTTTCCACTTTTTTTTCAGAAAATGAGGAGAAAGTTTACATTTTTCGGCAATCTAACGTAAAAGTGACTATTATTCCTTCATTTTTCGATTGTGAAATTTTTATTTATACTCAGTTTCGAAAAAAACTCAGAAATGAACATTTTCTTCACATTTTTAATGATAGTCACTTTTTGTTAGACTTCTTGTGTCGAGTATTTTTCGTGAAGGAATCTACTATTTGTAACATTTTTTCCAATTAAAAAAAAAGGTGATAAAAATTGAATAAAATGTAATAAAAAAAGTCTATGAGTGTTACACCATCATAAAAAAAGATTTTTCGAATTCCTAGTTAATTTTTTTAGTCAAATTAATGTTAAACATTTTAGTCTATGATCAAAAATATAGACCTTTCTTGAAAGCAATGCAAAAAAGTTTTTCAACAAAACTCAAAATCATACAAGTTATTCAAGTTTGAAATTAAAACAAAAAATGCGCTTCTCGACAAGTGAAAATAAAAACTAGGGTCTGAGTCGAAAAGTCTTTTGACACTTTTCACAAAACTTAACATCTAAAAAAATGTTCGAGTTAGATGTTCTGATTGATCAGATTTTTCAGATAAACCGCTCATATGTATTTAAATTTTAAGTTTTGTGAAAAATTGTAAAGGACTTTTCACAACTTGAGCATCGAAAAATCGATTTCCCATGTCTGCCAAAGATGGCGTAACTAGAGATATGCTATGACGCGTCATAAAAAAATCGGTCATGTCACAGTCATATGATGGTCATGTGACCGTCATAACGTTTTTCCAGATTTCTCTATGTGCTTATGACGTGACCGTCAATCATAGACAATACAGTACATGAACTGCTAGTCCTATCTGCCCCAGCAAACACTCGTGGCAAAACATCTTAGTCCATATGGTCAATTTTACGTATATGTATTGTGTGTATGTGTAAGTGTGCATATGAATATGTACATGAATTTATGCATGCATTTTGACCGTATGGACTAATATGTTTTGCCGTGACAATGCGTCCTACTAGCAGTCCATGTACTGTATAATGTCTATGCCGTCAATATAATTTTCAGTCGGAAAAACTGTCATGGGAAATTAAGTTTTTATATATATTTGAAATATCGATTCTAATTCTATATTG
>JAPYZL010083722.1:0-10709 GCA_030522825.1 Platygaster orseoliae
TCCAATCAAATTACCGCGTCTGGCTGCAACACCGTAACGAGCCAGCGCGTCAATCCGTCGCGGCGCGAGAAAAAAATTCGTTTTCCACACTTCCAAGGTTCAATACAAATTTTTTTTTCAACAAACTAAAGGATGCAGGTTTGTTCTACATGGGTGCAAAATTTCAACCCAATCGTGTATGGAGAACACATTAAGATCGCAAATTGTTTATAAATTTGTTATTAAAAAATTATTTTTTTGAAAAAAATTGTTTTTTACCTAGATCATTCAGTAGAGGGTATATTTATTAACAATCGATATAAGTTTTATTGAATTATCTTTTACACAATGGAAGTTATGATTTTTTCAGTAAAAAAGGCCGAAATGTTTATTAAACAAAATAATAAACAAAAAACGGAATGTTTCAAAATCCTTTAAACCGCTTTTTTGTATGGTTAAATACTTCGCAAATAACCAATTTATTCAACAGTTCAGATTTTCATCGAAAAAAGTTGTCACAGTTGACATGGTTTGACCACTTGTAAAAATTTGAAAAATTTATGCAGTTTTCACAAATTTTACGATTTTTACGATCTCGATAATATAATATTATGTTGATTTCTTTATGTTTAAACAGTTTTCATAGTATTAAAATTCATAATAGTACTTCCAGGTTTTTCTTTTATGTAATAGCAAAAATTGTCAAACTCGCTAAAAAAACTTCTGAAATTATAACAAACATCAGAGAACTTTAAATTAAGTGTAGAACTATAATAACTGTAAATAACTGTTAAACATTGTTATTTATTGTTACACTGTTACAATATTTAGAATTGTAAAGAATTTCAACACTGTTCAAAAACTGTAAAAATCTTCAAAACTGTTGATACTGCAAAAATGTTAGACTCTCGAAGTTACCAAAACTGTCAAAATTTATAAACTGTCCAAACGTCACCATATTTTCTACTGAATTACTGCCAAAGCTATGAGAATTAACAATTTTTCTTTATATGTCTTCTCTTCCTTCAAACATAGCAAAAAGAAGTTTCACGAAATGTACAGTATTAGAAAAAATACGAGGAATCCTGAAATGTGCTTTTATGATAATTTTTGACTGATTTGGAAACTCGTTATAAATTCTTTAGACTGTAACCCTGAAATTAAGGGGATACTTTTATACGACAGAAATTTTGCCACACAAATTTGGTTAGTTTCACCACAAGAAAATTCATCAACTTTTTTTTAACGAAATTTTCTTTTTTTGACTTATGAGGTTTTCAACTACAAAACAAATGTATATTTTAGAAAAAAATTTTATGAGTGTCTCCGCTGGATCCGAAAAAAATTCTTCCAAAAAAAATCTAGGCTGATGGTTCACACGATTTTGAAAATTTTAATGGAGTAAAAAATAGAATGTAATCTTTTTTTCAATCTATAGTAGTATGATTTTCGTCTGACCACTTTATAGAGTTTTATCGCATCAATTTTCAAAATTGTGGAACTTGAAAAAATCAATTTTGTTTCTTGCCCCTTTTTGGAGTTTCAAAAATTTATAAAAAATGTATTATAAACAATAGAGAGCCGAATTGCAGTCGAACAATAATCACACCACTATAGATACAAAGTAGAATATAATTTCTTATTCACTCTAGTAGGATTTTCAAAATAGTGTGAACCATGAACTCAGACGTTTTTCAGAAGGCCTTTCTTCTTAATAATGCAACGGACACACTTATAAAGATTTACATTTATTTTGCAGTCGAAGGTCTATTAATTAAAAAAAACCGCTTTTAAAAAAATTTAAAAGTTTTCTTGTGGTATTTTTCAAAAAATGGCCTGAAAAAACTGCCGCTACACAGGAATACCCCCTTAAGGAATATTACTCCCCTATTTTTGACATAACAAAAAGAAGCTTGACGAAGTGTCCAGTACGAGACCAAAACTCGTAATACCCCGAATCGTGCCCTGATGGTAATTATACATTTTTCGATTGATTTGGAAACTCGTTATAAATTCGTTAGACTGCAACCGCGACTGCTAGGGAATGGGAGAAAGCAGAGGTCGTAGGTATAATATGTCGTTCTCGTTTTTGCATAGGGTAGGACTTACCGAGCTGTAAAGAAAACCGCAGGAGTCCATGCACAGGTAAAGGCAGGTGGCAATCGCTCGCATCCTCACTTGACCCGTCGACACTGACGTTCTTTGGAAGATTGCTGCAACACGATAAATGTCGTTTCCTAAATTAAACCGTTTCGCGATACCGTATCTTAATTACTTTCGATTCCCACGTCATATTTCCAACTGCGATATTAAATATATTTCCCGGCTCGTAACTCGGCTGATAATATTCAAATCGCAGGAAAAAAATGAACTTGGCGATAAGAATCGTAGATTCGCAGCTTATCGGTTTACTGATAAGTACATGAACGACACTAGGGATTCTCCGAGAGTGGGATTATGGCTTGATAATATCGTATATTATTTTTGTAAATGGTATCTTGCTTTAAACTAATTATGAGTTTGATGTTTGATTGATTGAAGATTGAGATCAAATTCATGTTATGAAAAAGAGGAAAAAGAGAAGATACGCGGATTTTATGTTAAGAACAGAGAAACTAACAGAAAAGGATTATTTATTCAATCATTCAATCAATAGTTAAAGTATAAGTGAATAACAAATCAAAATGAATTAATGTATATTTACAAAAAACAGAATGTCATGATGATTGGTTTGGCTACACATTTATCGTCTTCGTCTAATTATCTTCTAATCGGCGAATCATTTAATGATTGTTTGCTAGTTACGACCTTTTCAGGCAGCCGCGAATTAAAATGACTTCATTTTTTTTCATCCATGAGAATCCAGTTTCTTAATGTTATCGAATTCGAATTAAATTAGTCCAATAAAATCCAAAATGTAAACGCTGATCTTCTTAAAAACTGTAGATCGAAATCGGTGGAACGTCTGAATCAATTACTATGTAATTTCTTCCAAGATGAAAAAAGGCTACAATTTTGTAACCATAGATATTGGATCATACATTGTAGATGATATGCAGACAAATAAATAACTTGCAAATTTTTAATTTATGTTCATAGGATTTTCTAATGTTAAATACGTGGACACAATCAAGTCAATTTGTAACTGTTTCGAAACAGAGCAATCTTTGAAGAACTTCGTTTTGTTTTCTTCAGTCCATGAACATACAAATTCCACTTCCGCTATCACATCCGTACCTGCAAATTTCCAGATCTTTTAGTACATAGCTTCATATCCGTCATAATCAGGGTCGTAAAAACATAACCTGCCCTAACAATGCGAAACTAGCGGAAAGCTCGGCCATTGTTCGAGAGAAAAATGCGCAAGACCAAGTTCTTCGCGTCCTTGCTTGAACCCGCGAAGGTCGTAAGCGGGAGGTTTGGCGACTTTCGTGCTCCGCGTCACGTACGCCCGAAAATTACGAGTCAACGACCTAATTGAACCGCAGTAAATCTCGAATCTGGACCCAATTGACTGATTTTGTTTGCTTTCTCCTTTTTTTCGTTAATGCTAATTGTCGTCAGACGTATTGATCTACAAGAACAGAGAATTTTTTTGTTTTTTCTCTTTTTTTCTTTTTTCGAATTCCAGGAAAACTGAATCGTTCCTGTGGCTTATAATTAATCAGGTTTTTAATGAGCATTTCACTTTTTTTGCTGGACCAAGTTAAAATTGGGGAGAAAGTCGCCACCAGCCTTGCGATCGTTAATGACAAAGTGAGCTCTTCTCCGAAAAACGCTCGACAATAATAGGCAATGAGGAAAAGCCCGTGCATTACAACGGTTATGTAGGTTATTTGCGAGACAGATGCGCGGCACTTCTTACGCAAGTTCCGTCGTGGCGGGTATCGCGTGTTGCATTTCCAGCCGATGAGTGTAAGACATTCACGTCAAACACTGGATTGCTTGATTTTCGAGGGAATTAGAGCAGCATTAAACAGCCAAGGGCGAAGGCAGAGGGGGTTCAGGGGCGAAACCCCTAACGAAATTCAAAAACGTCAATTACTTTAAAGAATACAACATTAATAATCCGATTCTGTATGTTTTATTTTGCAAATACCTGATGAAAATTTAAATGAATAAATGAATAACGCTAGATTAAAAAGGTTCTTCAATTTTTTTCATAAAAATTTTTATAGAAAAACAGCATGGGAAACTGGTTACGGATTGTGAATTTAATCTCATGAAAACGTGGGACAAACTGAACCTTATTCCGCTGCCACACAACGTTCCGTAATTAGCGCTTTCGCGACTTTTCAATCAACCGGCGTTCCCGCGATAACTTATCAATCGTTAATGAACAGCTTCCTGAAAAGAGGCAGATGCTAAATTTAATTCACGATTCATCTCGCATTTTCCAATTCCACGGTAAATATTATCATTAGGGGTATTTTCGTTCAAGATAAGCTGTCAACATCGCTTTTGATGTCACTCGACGAGATATTTGATTTGGTTGAAAAGATGGAAATCATTGAAACTTAGAAAATCATTTTTACGTGTTCTGAAATTTATACTCGTTTAATGAAAATTTCGAGATTGGCAAAATGATTATGTTTTTATACTATAATATTTTTTGACAGACAGAAGATAAACAAAGTTTTTGTAATACTACAAAAACCGTAAAATTTGTTTCAAATTTTTCAAGATCGAAAAGAGTTTGATCGTACCGAAAGAAGATCGATGTTTTAAAAATTTCAATAAAAATATGGAAATCAAGAAATCACTGTTAAATTTTGTGTATTTCGCAGAACTTTCGACGATTTAGTAAAATGACAGTATGTAACTCGAAGTATTTTTAAATTGTTGGCAAATTTGGAGAATCAATTCAATATTGATCTTGCAACAAAATATTCAGAAATGACAAAAATATTAATAATTTTTTTGCAGCCTGGTTGCATCGACTTTAAGCAATGTTTGAAAAATTTATTAGTAAAATTCATCCATAAATTTTATTGCAAAACAGCGACATTTTAACTTGTACTTTTTTTTGTCTGGTTGCATTGAGTCGCAGGAACGTTTGAAAAATTGAACCGAAAATGTTGCATTTCGTGTTTTGGTCGCCGTTTATTTCTACCCCACGTTTCTCGAGCGCTCGAGTGAGATGTTTGGAATTTTATAGAAACCCAATGCGTGTATGGCAGTCTTTAGGGCTTGTACCGATTTGCCCCCGAACTTACGACGATGGCCCGTTTCCCCGGCATTTACATATGTCGCCTACTCCCCGCGGGACTGAGGTACGGGCTGGCTTTTTCGGCCTCTCCGGGGACCTTGGCAATAAATACATGCCCCGAAGTCGAGGAACGAGCGCTCTCGACGTGCTACATTTTCGCTGCTTTATTTATGCTTGTTCAAAAACGGGCAATTATTTTCTAGTCCTTGCACTTCGATTTCACTAGTTAACAAATTTTTCCTTAGTCGCGACTTCCTCTGAAAAGTAGTATATAAATGATAATAAATAAATAATAAAATAATAACAAACAATACTTTTTAACCTACTATAGAATAACTACAGAGAGGAGATATTTTAAATGGCTTAATATTTCATGTCATTAATGATTACATGGAAATTCGGAATAATAATCATAATATTTGTTATTTTTATGATAATAATGTCTTTAAACAGAATTATACCCTTGAAAAAGACTGTAAAAGAAAACAGGTCTAAAGCTTCAGAGAAAAAAAGGATTTAAAAAATTTCTGTATTATTGACCCAATATTATCGACTCCAGAGGATCGATTGACATTACTGATAAACTAAATGAGTTTTAATAAAACCAACAATTATTTATCGCAGTAATCTAACGACTTGGATGCCTCGATTTTGCGTCAAGCCCCCAATCAATTGATTAATCGCCAACGCGCCAACGGCCTTTAACGCCGCGTAATCGACGTTTAATTGCCGAGTGTTCTAGCACGAATTGATGGGCCCGAAAGTCGAATTGAATGGAAAGTATCGCGCAATGGATCTTAACAAGGAAATGATTCACGCCCATCGCGACCGGCGAATAATGTATATTATCGTATCAGTCGTCGGGGCAAGCCGGTCGTTAAATCGATGAGACCGTTCGATAGGGAATATTTGTGATTGAGCGCTTCTAAAAGCCTACTTAAGCCGCTGATGATGTGTAATGCGAGACGTTGAGGGGATTACCATCGTATCGTGATATCCGCGATTTCGCTTTCGGTGCCTTGCCTTATTTCCTATTCAACTGACCTGACTTGTTTGTTATTGTTTTCGTTTAAAGGATTACCCGAGATTAGGTCTCGGTTGTGCTTTGTAATTGCAATCGCTGATACATATCAATTATATGTTAACATGTAAGAAGTCAGTTTCTTTACAACGAAAATTGTTTCCTGCTAATCAGGGGAGATTTCCTGGCTGTAAAAATGTCTTTCAAGTGTAAGAGTGTATCCTATTTCTAAAATATCTTGTTTTATGTTTTCGCGTAGACTTGTTTAATAGAGTAAGATTTTGGGATTAAGAGTTTTTTCTTTGATGACGATTCCGGATGAGGAATTGGTAAGTCGTAACTCACAATTTTTGAGGGAGCGGTTTCTATTATGCACAACGATTCTAAAATAAGAGCTGTCTGTCTGACAGCTCAATAAATTCTGAAACGCTACGTCGCATTTCTAGAACTGCAATTTGTCACTTTCAATTTGCAGATTCGACATTTTTAAATTTTTGGAAATATAGGCTATTCTATAAGGTTTCTCGAGTTTGAAGTTGGTTTAAATTTTAGAAGTTTCCGCGGTACCGATATTCTTGACAGTATGCAGATTGTCCATACAATTTTTGAGTTTTTAAGTATTGACTACAGTTTTGACAACTTTGACATTTTTCAATTATTTCTATAATTTGTTTAAACATCTTCTAAAAATAGTAGTCTTCTGGATGGTTGAAAATTTTCGATAATTTTGACAGTTATAAAATTTTTGAGAATTCAATAGTTTTGACAACTTCTACAGTTTGGATAGTTTGAACAGTTTTGACATTCTTATGTAATATAATAACGTTTAATTAGTTTCTAAATTTGGAAATTAATTTAAATTTTAGCAGGTTTCACAATGATATAGTTTTTAAAAGTTTTGACAATCTGAAAAGTTTTTTAGACTATAACAGTTTTCAACTAACGACTTGGTCCACAAATTTTAAAATTGTGCCAGTTATCGCTCAATTGATTTGACAGATTTGAATGATTGTTGTTATTTTAACAACTTTTAGTGTTAAAAATTTCATGTTAGTTTTAACGATTTACATTTTTCTTAATTATTACAGTAACTGTAACAGTTGTAGTTATTAAAAATAAGAGTAGTAACAGTTTTTACAAAATGTTAAGACGTTAGAAATTTATAAGTAGCTGAACTATCAGGATTTTCGTAAATATTGTAAAACTGTCATAACTGTAAAATTTACCAAAAATTGTTTTATATTTCAAAAATATCTAGGATTTTTAACATTTTAAAGCTCAACATTTATTGTCATTGCTGATTTTCCATAAAATAGTTAACATAAAAACAATATAAAAATAAAGATGTTCAAATTTTTTTGTATCAGCTCATTTTTGAGTAAAAACTGCTAGAAATTCCCAGATAGCTTATGAATTTTCATTTTTTTTTTAAGTAGTTAACGTAAATGTTTATAGAAAAAAACTCCATTCTTCCATTTGGTGTCAGCTATATTTTACTGTATTACTTTTCAATATCTGAACAAATAAACAAAGACGTTTTGTTTCAAACAGTACCATCGAAATTAAGTACTTACTTATTAACAAAAAGTCTAAAAATTCAAGTATAAAAATTTTCCAAGCAAGTTTACAAACATCAAAAAACTCAATAAGTTAAGTTAATTAAAGTGTTTTTTAATTGAAGAGCCATTTTTCCAGCTCTTGATCTCGAAAATTCAAAGTCTTGGCGATAACAACGAATCGCAATCTTCTTCGCATCCATGGGAATTCGCGAAAAATGCAACAAGAGAAATAAGCAATCGGAACTACTTGGCGTGGCCTTTCCCTAGTCACTTTAATGGTTATTGCTCGAAACCTGTTCTTGCATTTCCCTAGTACGAAAGCTCTATGGCGCCTCGTACGCGACTTTACGACGAGCGTTAACCCTTACCTCGGTTCTTAGCTTCGCGCTCTCTGTGATCGAAAGCAAGACGTCGCGAGACGTTTTTCTCGTGTCGCGTGCAGGCTAAACATCGACCTGAACACACTCGAAAAAGATCCATTTCGAATGAGACAAAGCATAAATTTGCGTGAATCATGACCTTGATCGAGAATTTTTTATTCGTGAGTTAATTTTTTTTTAAATTGGAAGAAAATGAGACGTTGTTGATCTTTTTTTTACAGTAACCGATACATGAATAGCTCTTAATTTTGGAATAAAATTATATACTTTATTCTACTGGGTTTTTTATCAGTGCGGAACGAAAGTGATAGCAATAACTAGGAGCTCTTAAACATATCCATGAGATTCGAAAAAACGTCAAGTTTTAGCGTCTTTTATTTGACAGTTTGAAAATATTGATGTTTTCAACGGTCTTGTGAAGAGCTTTGATAGTTTTTGAGAAGGTTTTGATTTTCTTAATAATATTCAGAGTTTTGAACATTTGATGAATCGTCAAAACACTCAAAACAAGTGTCAAAACTTACTGAAATTTCAGATTTAGTTTTAAATTTTCAAGGCATTATACCATCTTTATACAACAACACATTTTTTCATATGAAAAAATTTCAAACGATTCTCTAACATAAAAATATTTCAAACCTTTTTCGACCTTTTAATTTTATTAATATTTTATTACAAAAGAAGAATAATGTTTCTGTGCAAATTTTGAAAAAATAAGTATCAAAACAGAATGTACAAGGTTTATGAAAATTTTCTGAAATTTTAAAAATATTTCTAATTGTTCAGAATTATCCAGAAAAACCTCAAAATTTTCAATGTCATTCAATTTTAAAAAATTTCTAAAATTCGACACAAAATACAAACTATTTAAAAATCTACAAATTGTCTAAAAATTTGTAGAACCCATTAAGTTTTTTTGTGGTTTAAGAAACACAATTTACTAAGTTTATAAACATTTTCCAAAATTCTGAAAATTTTTCAGAATTATTGCTAATACTCCAATTTAATGAAGTTTTGCGGTTTCTCAATGTTTCTAAACTTTGTATAATAGTACAAATTATTCAAATCCTTAAAAATGTTATAAACACTTGTTTCACTCAGTAAGATTTTTGGTAATTTTTTAATGTCTCAAGGGTTTTAGACATTTATTTAGAAATAAATAGAAAATGTTTTTATTATATTTTAAAAAGATGCACTGAGAGAAGAAAATATTTAATATTAAGATATGTATATTCGGCTATGGCGAAATAGATATTTATTTGCCCCAAACGTATAACACTTTTGATCAAATATAATTTGTTAACTGTCAAAAAATTATATTTATTTAAAAGTGTCATACGTTTAGGGCACACATATATCAATTTCGCCATTACCAAATATACATATCTTAATAGTTAACATTTATTCTCTCAGTGTGTGATCAGACGAATTCCGTTAAATTACTTTGGCAGGTTTAAATTACTTAAATATTACAATATAATATAGTACCCACAGAGTTGAAAAACTTTTTATGTAATTCTACAAATATTTTGAATTTTTTAGAATTATCAATAAAAACTGTTGAAAAAAAAGTTTTTAGTCGGAATTATCGTGCTTTTTTTAAATAATAGAAAACCTAAAATTGTTCAGTAAAATTATTGACGATATTTTAATGTACACGAAGTTCCACACGTTTAAAATTAAAGCAAAAGAAAAAATATATTAATTTCTCATTTATCGTCATGGAGAAAATTGTGTAAATATTTTTTTGGGCCATAAAGTTTGCTGTTTTGAATTAAAAAGTCTTAAAAAGAAGCTGAAAAGTTTTTTTTCCTGAAAACTGATATATCTTTCTTTTCGTTTAATTTTAAACGTTTGGAACTTCAGGTACATATATTTTATAAACTAGTAAATTGCTCTAATTACTTTCTAATTACTTTATTAACTTAATATATATACTATGTAAATTTTTATTCGATTTTCCAAAAAGCCAATACAATACTCAAAATCGTTGTTAAAAAAGTTTTGTAAAACCTAATCACTACAACAAGAACTCACTTTCTTTCACTGCAAAAATGTCAGATAGTTTAAGAAATTTGTTTACGGAAAAAAAATGTTTTGCTGCATCAGTAGAAAGATGTGCTGTTTCAGCACAACTTGAAGAACGAAGTTTTTATGCAGCAGTAGTTTATTTTCTTGTTGCCTGAACATATCTTTTTTCTTCTTGGTGTGCGGTCACTCGGAGCCAATAAAGTGGAAAGTCCAATTAGTAAAACAGTCTATTTATTAACAATTTCCTTTTCAAGCGTTCGACCACTTTTTGGTCATAATCAGGGCGTTTTAAAACAACAATCTATGTCTTTGAAATGTCCAATATATAACGACGTGAAGCGACTTTTCATGCAATCGAGCAAGCTTTTAGATGTGTGATGGTAAGACATGTTGTTGACCCAATGTCCAGTATAATAAGTTGAGATCGCTCCATGAAAATAAATTCTTCTTGGTGTGCGGTCACTCGGAGCCAATAAAGTGGAAAGTCCAATTAGTAAAACAGTCTATTTATTAACAATTTCCTTTCCAAG
>JAPYZL010083737.1:0-12174 GCA_030522825.1 Platygaster orseoliae
AATTTTGTAGACATATTTTTGAATATATTTCTAATCGCATGAGATAATTTTCAAAAAATTGATTTTTTTGACTCTCTAAACCAGGTTCCCCCCTTAAACCCAACGCTGCGATCAGCTGTGATCGTCGCTAGCGTTGGCTCGACTTCGCTGGCAATTATCGCTGTCGCCATCGCTGTCGCCCGTCGCTCCATGTAAAGGCCACTTAAGGTCTATGGGGCCTGCCCAGGCCTGTCGCTATTGCTAACTGTCGCTAACGTTGATCAACGCTGATCAACGCTGATTGTTGTGCATTGCTTATTCAACGTAATTCAACGATATTTTTCCTGAGTTAAAAAAAATTTTAAGTTACAATGGCAGAGGATCGAATTATCGGAGAGTTGGAGGATTTATCAATCAGGTAAAAACTTATAGCATAGCACCGCGAAAATTCATAACCTCAATTTTACTGATTTTTGAAAAGTATCAATTATTCGAAAAATTCATTAAATTCTACGATGTGACATTTTTCTAATCCTGAAACGCTCAAATATTGTGGTCTTAATATTTTGAAATAAATATCAAAGGAATTAAATGGAAATCGTGATGAATTTTCGTTTAAAAAAGTTATGGTGAAAAAATATGAAATGTGAAAACAGTTAAAAAATTTTTTTTCATCACTGTAACCTCAAACCGGACATTTTGACGTGACTTTAAGGCTATTGTGATGAAAAATTACGTTCGCAATCGTGAGCTATCGTCAATTTTGGTTTTGCCTATTTTGTCCCTCGCCTTCGCCTCGGGCAAAAATGTACGTCTTCGCCGAAATCGACTTTAGCTCCTGATTACGAAAATAACTATTTTATTATGTAAGTGCGAATATACTCGTTTTTATTTCTCTGATTGGTAGACAAAATTCAACTGATCCTCGGTTCAATATCATAAAGAAAAGCGAAAACGGGTATTTCTGCTCCCACGAGTAATAACGACTATTTTCTCTCTAAATATAAAAATATTGGCGAGAAAGTCGCTCTTGAGGTGTAAAAAATTATATGTACATAAAAAAAAGGGGGGTCTGAGCATTTTAAAGAGTTGATTACTTTTAGGATAAAGACTTAGCTATCATCTAGCTTCACCTTGTGCTTGGATTTTTCTCGTTATTAACTTTTCACATGTAGCAGAAACACCCATTTTCTCTTTCGGTGCACAATATACATCCCGACCGATCCAAGATTATCTCAAATTAACCAAAAATTAACGAATTGGGTTAAAGTTGCAAAAGTCTGTAATAAAACGTTTTTAGTGGTTATAAAACCACTTGAGTATTCCTAAAATAATGGAAAAGTGAGTTCTGAGTAGAGACTGCTAAAACCGAAACCGATTCAATGTTAGCAGGAACGAAACCGTTATTGAGAATTTTTACAGAACGAAAACTGAAACCGAAAAAAAATTTTTTTGGTTCCCCAGCAGTTTTTACTAAAAAAATAACTAATTTATTTTGTCATTTTTAAATAATTTTGAATTATTGGATTTTTTTCTTATTTCGTGAAAACTGATTAAACTAATTCTTGTACAGAAACTGAGAACGTTATTTTATTATCTGAAATGTTGAAAATGTTATGAAATTTAAAGACACCTACTCGAGTTTGATGCACTTTCCATAATTCATATATTAAAGTATACCTCAAATTTTATAAACTAGATATTTGAAACACAAATAAAATACAAATATTTTAAATGTGTATTACCTCGAGACACCTAATTCATTTTTATACATTTTTCATGCATAGCATTTAAAATTTGTTTTCGATTTCATGCAACCAGTATCTAAAAAAAAAGTAAGTCTCAGATACATGCATGAAATAAATGTACAAACAAATTCAATACAAATATGTTTGTATAATTCTAATACATATCAATGTATTTAATTCAATTCACAATTACGAATTACATTGATGCCTGGGGTTAATGTAAATATTTATTGATTTCATGTACAATTTCAAAAACACATGATGTATGAAATTTGAGATACCCGTATATTAAAGTTAAATGAGCGTATATTGATTTCGTATACTTTTAATGCATTTTATTATTACAGGGTATGTGTAATGGGCGTTATATAGTTTTTCTTAAATTTAACACAAAGTTTTTTAACAGTGTAGGAACTGAAACTGAAAAAAAAATTTTCTCGAGAAACAAGTCGTAACTGAAACTGATATAGATTTGTTTTATTGAACCAAAATCGTTATTTTTTTCTCGAAACTCAAAAATTTATTTTTTTTTCTCGAGACCGAAACCGATAACGTTATTTTTTTTTCTCTTGAAACCAAAACGAAACCATTATATATAACGGTCTCTGTCCCTGGTTCTGAGTCATAATTTTGTCCTATAAACAGTTATAAATAATTTTTTTGAAATTTAGAAAATAGCAATCATGTATGCCAAAATTATTTGCAACTGTTTATAGGACAAAATTATGACTCAGAACTCACTTTTCCATCATTTTAGGAATACTCAAGTAGTTTTATAACCACCGAAAACGTCTTATTACAGACTTTCGCAACTTTAACCCAAATTAACCAAGTTGGGTTAATCTTGGATCGGTCGGGCTACTATTTCAGAAAATCAAGAATAAGACATTTTTCTTTGTTCTTTAATCACCTATAATAAATATTATTCATGGTTTTCCACAATCACTAACATGGAAAAATCACATGTTACTTTTTGAATTTCAAGTCGAGAAGTCTTTTGCCACTCTTTGCAAAAGTTAAAATGAAAAAAGATATTCAAGTTCCAAGTTTCAACCAATCAGATTTATATGTTACGTGCCATAAGGAAAGGGGGCTAACGAGGAAAACTAGAATTTTACAGGGCGAGCGATAGAAGTGAAGGCCTTTTTGAAGTGAAAGGCGAGTTTTAAAAACCTGCCCCTCCACTTACAACTACGCTATCAGTAGTAGTATCGCAATGTCCGTGTTTCTCGCTTCTGTTCCGGCAAGAATGCAGCGTGAGCATATAGTAGTGAGTGGTGGGAGGTGTTTTCATTGGTCAGTAGTCTAGCTCAGAAATACTGCATTTGCGGCCTTCTAATAAGCCATTTTACAGTTATAAATAATGCTTGAAAATTTTTTCTGATTTTTGTGCTGGATATAGCAATTCTGAAACTATCGATAGAGACCAAAAACAGATTTTCGATTTTTTCCGCGTTAGCCCCCTTCCCTGGTGGCACGTCACATATGATTTCAAACTCAAATATCTTATTTCATTTTGAGTTATGTAAAAAGTGGCAAAGGACTTTTCAATTTACTAGGACTTACTCCCAGGTCAAAATCACCGGTTACCATAATTTTTGGAGATTTGAAATCTAAGACATTCGTGTTTTTTATCGGCTGTAAAACGGTTTTAAGGGTTGTTTCAACCCCCCCAAATTTAGGGTTGTACAATGCTGCTTTTCGTGTATCTCAGAAACTAATAATGATAATTGAACGAAACATTTTTTTAAAACTAAGCATTGTAATAAAAAACTAAAAAAAAATTTTTTTAATAGAATTTTTCACCCCTATATAGGGGATGAACCAACCCCATGTTTTTTTGTTTTCTTTGAGAAAAATCTAATTTCTTCCCGAAAATTCTGGAAAAAAAATTACTGTGCATTTTTCAAAAAGAAAATTTACACGTTTTTGCTTTCCACCCCAAAAAAATTACAACAATAAATAGTTATTGATTCACACTCTTTCTATAACATCATATTTTTCAACAAAAATCTTATCCTGGCATAAAGACCCTCAGAGTCAAACTATGTTTATGAAAACAGTATAATTACAAAAGAAAATGATGTACGATTGATGATGAGAATCCATGACCGATCTATATAATCTTTTCATGTTACAGTAAAATATCGACTTAAATAGGAATATTATACAACGCAATATTAATTAATATTTTTTTAACACCACTGAAGTATGAAGCGAAAATTGAAAAACCGGTGGATTCACCTGTAAGGTAAATTGTTTTTATGTCGACGTAGCACACATGAAAATGATTCTTACAGTTGCAGCAGATCATTAAAACTTGAGTATAGTAACGATTCAAAATTTTCAAATGATTTTATAACAGTGAATTTTATATCACGAGATTTATGCACCCCTTGTAATGAATTTTTGATGGAGAATAAATTTTTTCAGTGAAATTTTGCGACTGATATTCATGTGAGTTTCTCGTCAGAGAGAAGTACGATACATTTTTTAAAATGTTTCTTACATTTAGAGGCATTCTTCTAAAATAATTTTGGTTAGGGGTAGTTTTCACCTCCTTCATAGGGTGAAAAATTTCGTTGTTTGAATTTTACGTTTGCTAATATTAATAAGGTGATATGAAACAGATAATCACTATTTTACTATTATCCTGTGGCAAACTTCTGTTTTTAGGTCATACGCAATCACCCACAAAAAATTCTCTAGGGAGTAGTTACCCCCTTGAGAATTTTTTGTGAGTGGATAACTTTTTCCAGTAAAATTTTGCGACCATTTTTATGTTTGTTCCTCGTGAGAGAGAGGTACCAAGTATATTTTTCAATTTTTTCTACATTTAGGGGCATTTTTCTGCAACATTGTTGGTTAGTGGTAGTTTTCACTTAATTTATAGGTTTGAAATTCCGTTTTTCGAATTTCACATCTTTTCAGTATTCAAAAGTGATTTCAAACGGAAAATCACCGACATTCTACTATTAGCTTCTGTAAAACACTTGGTTTTAGGCCATACACAATAGAGAGGGTAAGTACCCCTTTGGTAGTTACCCAATTGTACATTTTTTTGGGTTGAATAACTTTTTTGGTGACACTTTTCGACTAATGTTCATGTCATTCTCCGTCGGAGAGAAGTATCATGTATATTTTATAATTTTTCCCAAATAAATAGGCATTTTACCTAACCTAACGTCGTTTAGGAGTAGTTTTCACCTCCTTCGTAGGGTTGGGATTCCATTGGCTGACTTTTTTTACTTCCTTGTGATCATAAAATAATTACGAAATAACAAATTACAGAAAATTAATTATCGGCCTGTTACACACTGTGGATCAAAGACCATACTTAAAAAAGGGGATAGTTAACCCCTAAAAAATTTTTTAGAGGTGAAAAGCAAAAACATATAAATTTTTTTTTTGAAAAATACACAATAATTTTTTTTCCAGAACTTTCGGGAAGAAATTAGATTTTTCCTGAAGAAAACAAAAAAAGACAAGGTTGGTTCATCCCCTATATAGGGGTGGAAAATTCTATTAAAAAAATTTTTTTAGTTTTTCATTACAATGCTTAGTTAAAAAAAAATTTTCGCTCAATTATCATTATTAGTTTCTGAGATACACGAAAAGCAGTATTGTACAACCTAACATTTGGGAGTTGAAAAAACCTGTAAAACCGTTTTACAGCCAATAAAAAAAATACGTATGTCTTCGATTTCAAATCTTCAAAACATATCCAAAAATTACGGTAATCAATGATTTTAACCTGGGAGCCTTACTTTTTAGAGAAATATGAAGAAAACTTGAATAAAGTTTGGTCCATGGTTTTAAAACTAACTTGTCAAAAAAACGCATATATTTGAATTTCAAACGTGCATAACTTTTTTGATTTTGAGTTTTGTAAAAAGTCGCAATGAACTTTCTGACTTAAAATCCAAAAACTGACATGTAGTTTTTCTATTTTACGTCGATTCCTGGTCACTTTGTATATTAATTTTTATTACCAATATTAATTGATCAATATACTTATATGAGGCTGGTCCTTCAAATAGATTTAGTGGAATTTTAACTTTGCCACCCTCTAAAGTAGTTCCAAATAATAAAAAAAAATTCGCTGAATTTTTTCAGATTTTTAATCAAACATAACCTGTGCCACCAGAGCTCTACTTTTTCCCATTTAAAGAACATGTGATTTTGTCTGCATTACAGTCTATAATTTTTTTTTTAACACAAAAGACAGCCTGAATATATTTTTGAGACGTTAATTGTTCATTAGTGTTACTGTAAGCTGTAAAAAAATATTATAGTCTAATACGAACGAAAGTTCTTTATTGGGTCCCAAAACGTTCGAAAGTCCCCTGTCCGATCGTTCAATCCTAGGCATAATATTATTCGGCAGTTCATGATTTGTAATTCTGGACATGGACGAAAGTGCAAGCTGGTTTTTGAGAGCGGTTTAATCACGCTCTTTTCTGTTTGACCAAAGTCTCGTAAGTGGGCACAAGAATTGTTAGAGATCGAACTATGCGCTGTTTGATAATTTTGGGGTGTTCGAACGACTCAAATGAGCATCACTTACTATTCGCTTCCCGAACATTAAATGTTTAGACAGACTATTGCTTTGATAGTTTAGATATTGTATGCACGCACAAGCTTTTTTTTTGGTGCTGTTCGATTAACTTTTTTTTCTTTGTGACCGAAAATTCAGGCAAGGACTAGTAGACTATCTGAAACCGTCTTATATTAGGATAAGAATGTCATTGGCTTTCAAAAGACTCAAATTGATAAAAAAATTTTTTTAATGTTCACATTGCTGATACATTTTTTTTACAAAATATAAAAAAAAATCTTTGGAAACATGATCGAGTTCAAAAAATTTTTCAAGTTTTATAGCGCTACAAAATCTTGAATACATGTTCCAACTTAAATACGATCCCAAAAATTTGTTGTTAAAAAATGTATCAGTAACATAAGCATAAAAAAAATTTTAACCAATAGAGAACAGTAATATGAAACTATTTGTTTATAAAAAAGGTAAAAAAAAAATAATTTTTTCCAACAAGAAATTGATTTTTAAATACTCTAATTGTGTATTTTTGCACACCTTAATTTAAAAAAAATTCCCCTAATTTGAAAAATACAAGAACAATAATTGAAATATTGAATATATAAACTAAATTTATTAATTCATTTGCTTGATCGGGATGCACTTATATTCAAGTGTCCAAGCAGGGTTGCCAGGTGGCCCTTTATTTTCTCTTTCTAGCGTCAAACAAGACGTAAACTTGTCCTTGTCTTTCCGGCCAATACTGGCAACCCTGTGTCCAAGTTTCGAACAAATCGTATTTGGACGGCCTAAACTTGATTTTTGCGTGAACATAGCTGCTACGCACCATTCGAACGTTACCAAATAATGGACTTGTTTGAAATGTTCAGCGTTTTGGGAATATTTTCATGGTACGGCATTCTAACTCATATTTCTGGAAAAGATGAGCGAACCTGTTTATATTTGTTTTGGGCTGGACATTCTTATCTGGGTGACCAAATTTCGAGCAGATCGTATTTGTATTTTCACCATCCCACCTTTGTTTTTCGGGAAAGCAAGTTTGTGACATGCCTTTCAAACAGTATTAATTGATGAGCTTGTTTGAAATCTAGAGCGGGTTGGGTCATCATTTTTGCGGAATCTCGTCCAATTCAGAACTCTAATACCAATGTACATCATGTAGATTGCAACAAGCAAGTACGGGTAATAACCGTCATAGCGATTTTTCTGGATAATGACTAGTTTATCGTCCAAGATTCGGCAATGTTTTGCATTTCGCATCAATTTATTTTATTTTCAATTCCTATTAGATAATCCGAAATATAACACTTTAGTTTATGATTATTTACAAAACTTCATAACGAATTATCATGATTATTTACAAAAAAATAGGAAAATCCATCGAAATAAAATTCTCTTTATTCAATTGCTTTATTGAATTACAAGACGAACAATATTAGTAACAAATTATTGAGTCAGTGAAAATATCGATCAAAACAACGTAAAGATCAGATAACTGTTATAGAATAAGCTATCATTGATAAAATCACAATTCATGATTTGCAGTACGATTATCTCGTGATTCTTTTTAGTATGATTATTTCGCTTAATTTTCATAATTTTATAATCACAAATTTTTTAAGTTCATTAATACTACTAACAATAATTTTATTTATCAATAATACTTAATACATGTGGCTTGGACTGAAGAAAGGGTACTCACAACAGCAAAAATCGAAAATGAGATATTCAGTGATTCTGAATAACACTTTCTCTGTCGAAAAAGCCTACTCTCGAATTCCTCAAATTTTTTTATCATATAAAAATTCGGCCTAATAGTTTACTAAAATCATTAGCAAGTTTTTCATCAGGGGAAGTATTCTTTCCCCTCCGCTTATTTCTGGACCAGTGTCTGAGCTACCAAAGCCCAGAATCCACAATTGTCACGCTAGATTTGAGCAGCTTTGGGACGTAATGACTTCCGAAAATAAACTTATTCTACAGAAGCCAAATCTTTTTTTCATATTTTACAAGGTACAAGATAATGATCTGGAAACACCATCAGGCAATCTAATCTAGAAAATAGCCGCTGTTAAAATAATATTTGCAGTCCCACGAATATGAACAGTATTTTTTTTTTTCGAATAGAAATTTGAATAATTTTGATCCTGTTTTTTCCAGTCTAACTGGATGAACAAATATGAACAAACATGAAGCGTTTGTACATGTATTAAGCTAGCAGAACAAAGTCAGTATGTATTTTTTATTTGTTATTGTGATTGAAAAAAAGTCGATTTGGCGACAAAAAGTCGACCATCGAAATATAAGAGGGCTAGCCTGGGAAATTTCGACTCAAAACCAAGGCTTGAAACCGTAAACGAAACCACATGTATTAAGCTAGCAGAGCAAAGTCAGCAAAATCAATAAAAAACTAATGAAATATTTGATGCTATTCAAAGACTTGTTAAATGCCCTAATTAAAAATTTAGAGCTCCACGGGTTTTCCGAAAATTGACTGTTCTGCTAGCTTAAACCTTCGAGAAAACATGGGGTGATTTTGACCCCAACCTCAAGTTTGGTTTAAAATAACTTTTAACTGTTTTGAAATTGGCTGACCTGAATTCCTTCTTACTATAGTGAATGGACCTGAGAATAAGGTAAGACGCTGCCCTTGTGCGGCGCCGCGGCGGGACGCTCAGTTTTTGTTAGTCATCGTTTGAAGTTCGAGTGGGGTCATTCTGACCCCAGTGTGTACCAAGCGTCGTTTTTATCAATTTTGTACAAGTAAGCATATTGGCATAATATACCATATTTTGATATTTAAACTGTTCGACAGAGTTTATTTATACCAAAATTTTTAATTTTCATGCTATATAGAGGCAACATAGCATATAATCTGTGGAATGGAGTAACTTGTGTATTGTGAGTCACAATCGATTTTTTACATGTTTTTCGACTTTTCTTCATTGAAATGATTAAAAACAAATGTTTCGTACCGATGAATACATTTTGATAAAATTTTTGCGCAGAAATACTAGTTTTTTTATGACTAAAAATCTCACCCAGTCACCTAGCGAAATTAATACCTTTTTTTCAAAGTAAAGTCAAGTGCTATTTTTTTCATTATTTGGTCACTCTTCAAGAGTAGACCCTTAAAATTTTAGGGAAGTATACTAAAAATTAGAGAAATGCTGATTTTTCGCGTAAAATACGTTTTTTGGAAAAAAAAAATTTTTCGGCATTTTTTTTAACACGAAAATCAATTAACCGGATCAATTAAATCACATGGAATAATAAAAACACTATCGAGGAATATACCAGAATTTTTCGAAGCTGATCACATCAGTTGATCAAAAATAGTAATCAGTCAGAGTCGGCTTGGAGTCAAATTGACCTCATGTGTTCTCCGTGATTGAAAAAATAGGTGTGTTCACGGAGGGTTAACCTTAAGTCAGCAGAACAATGCTAGAAAACGGCAAAAGAATATACATATATTTAAGTTTAATTTACATTAAAATTAAATGCTCATTAAAGGCTCCATGAAAATGTAAAAAACAAAAGAAATACACTCATAATTTTTCTAAAAATTGACGATTAAACACGTATGCGGCTCGAGCCAGCAAAACATGCACGGAAAATTGGTAAAATAATAAAATTTCGATTTCCAATCTTCATCAAAATTAAAGGCACATGAAAGGCTCCAAGAAAATGATGGAGAAAAATTAAATGCGCTTACGATATTCTGGAAAATCGTCTTTTTCACTCGCGTGGTGCTCGAGCCAGCAGAACATGCGCAAAAAATTTGTAAAATATTAAAATTTCGATTTCCAATCTTCATCAAAATTAAAGGCTCATTAAAGGGTATTTTCCACCATATTAATGGTGGAAAATGAAATGCGCTTACGATTTTCTGGAAAATTGTCTTTTTCACTCGTGTGGTGCTCGAGCCAGCAGAACATGCGCGAATAATTTGTAAAATATTAAAATTTCGATTACTAATCTTCATTAAAATTGAAGGCTCATTGAAGGCTCCATGAAAATGTAAAAAACAAAGGAAATACACTCATAATTTTGCTAAAAATTGATGATTCAAAACGCATGCCGCTCGAGCTAGCAGAACTTGTACGGAAAATAGGTAAAATATCAAAATTTCGATTTCTAATCTCCATTAAAATTAATGGCTCATGAAAGGCTCCAAGAAAATAATGGAGAAAAATTAAATGCGCTTACGATTTTCCGGAAAATCGTAGACGCATTTTCTTTTTCTCTTTCATTTTCTGAAAGCCTTTAAAGAACTTTATATTGATCCACAGATAAGAACACAGAATTTCGGTATTTTACAAATTATCCGTGTATTTTCAGATGGTTCTAGCACCGCGTGAGTAAAAAAGACGATTTTCCGGAAAGACGTGAATGGATTTGATATTTTTCTATTATTTTCTTAGTGCTTTGAATGAACCTTTAATTTTGATGAAGATTGGAAATCGAAATTTTAATATTTTACACGAAAAAAATTTTTTGGCAAAAATTACCAAACGATTTAGGATTCGCTGGACAATGGTGAAATTTTGTCACTTTTTCCTAAAAAATATAGTAATTTTTACTATATTTTAGGATTTCTTACCCAAAATGTGGTAGAAATTACTATATTTTTTGGGAAAAAGTGACAAAATTTCACCATTGTCCAGCAAATCCTTAATCGTTTGGTAATTTTTTCCGTGTACCAATTTTCGACGCATGTTCTACTGGCTCAAACACCACGTGAGTAAAAAAGACGATTTTCCGGAAAATCGTAAGTGCATTTAATTTTACTCCCTCATTTTCTTGGACCCTTCAATGTGTCTTTAATTTTTATGAAGATTGGAAATCGAAATTTTATTATTTTACTAATTTTCCGTGCATGTTCTGCTGGCTCGAGCCGCATATGTGTTTAATCGTCAATTTTTAGAAAAATTATGAGTGTATTTCCTTTGTTTTTTACATTTTCATGGAGCCTTTAATGAGCATTAAATTTTTATGTCAATTAAACTTAAATATATATATTCTTTTGCCACCTTCTAGCATTTTTCTGCTGACTTAAGCTTAAGCTAGCAGAACAGTCACTTTGTGAAAAACCCGTGGAGTCCAAAATTTTAATTAGGGAATTTAATTAGCCTTTAAATAGCATTAAATATTTCATTAATTTTTTATCGATTTTGCTGACTTTGCTCTGCTAGCTTAATACATGTGGTTTCGTTTACGGTTTCAAGTCTTGGTTTTGAGTCAAAATTTCCCAGGTTAGCCCTCGATGGTCGACTTTTTGTGGCGAAAACGACTTTTTTTCAATCACAACAACAAATAAAAAAATACAATTTAAACAGTTTTGCAACATACGAAGTTTTACAGTAGTTATTGTTGATAACATTTTGTCTGCATGAATTTGGTTTATTTTTTTTTATGGATCTGTCGCATGTTACTTGCCAATTTTTATTGTGAAGATTGTCAATTAGACGCTCTTCCAATCAACATTTTTTATTTATACATTGCCTGTAATTTGTTGAAAATATAAATTAATTAAATAAATAAAATATAATAACTAAAACTTCTCAATCAAATTTTATAGTTTTTCACGGATAGAAATATCGTCACTTGAAGCGACGATGCGTACCGCAGTTTGAAGCCACGATAGGTATCATAGCTTCAAGCGACGATTTTCGTAGTCTCAAGCCACGGTGGGTATCGTTACTTCAAGCCACGGTTTTTGCACCAGGTATATAAGCTTAAATCCGCTGTTTGCTCATAGATAACGTTAGTAAGCGTATTACCACCTATCATAAAAATGTCTTACTGTTTTAGTATGAGTTCGACATCTGTTCACATCAATCAGTGCACATCATAAGCTATTTCATACAACAACATACGTTTTTCTTTGTG